>JASPKP010001656.1:25000-27188 GCA_030674155.1 Stramonita haemastoma | reverse complement strand
GCAAAACCAAAACCCAAAAAAGAAAAGGAAAAAGGGCTTTTGGGGGGTGGTTATTGATTGTTTTGTTGTTTTGTGATTTTTTTTTTTTTTTCCTTTTTTTTTTTTTTTTGGGTTGGTTTTTTTGTTTTTTTGTTTTTTTTATTGTTTTTGTTTTTTGGAAGGGGTTTGGGGAAAAAAAAAAAAAAGAAAAAGGAAAATTTTTTGGTGTTGTTTGTTGGGGGGAGGAGAAAGGGGTTTGCTTACCCTTTGGTTTTTTTTTTAAAGGGGAAAAAAAAGGGGGGGAGGGGGGGAAAGGGGGAAGGGAGGAGAAAAGGGGGAAATTTTAAAAAAAAAAAGGGGGGAGAAAAGGGAAAAGGGGGGGGGGGAAAAAGGGGGAAAAAATTTTGGGGAGAGGAAAAAGGGGGGAGGGGGGGAAGAAAAGGGGGAAAAAGGGGGGAAGAAAGGAAAGAGAAGAAGAAGGAAGGGGGGGGAAAAAGGGGGGAAAAAGGGAAGAAAAGCGCCGGACGAAAGGGGGGGGCCCCCCCCCAGCCACAAGGAAAAAAAAAAAAAAAAATTTTTTTTTAAAAAATTTGGGGGGTTTTTCGTTTTTTTTTTTTCCCCCCCCCCCCCCCCCTCCTTTCCCCCCCCCTTTTTCCCCCCCCCCCCTTTTCTTTTTTTTCCCCTTTTTTCCCTTTTTTTGGCCCCCTTTGGGGTTTTTTTCCTTTTTTTTTGGACAAAAAAAATTTTTTTTGGGGAAAAACTAAACCCCAAAAAAACTAAATTTAAAAAAAACACACTCAACCACCCCAAAAAAAATTTTTCCTTCCCTTCCGCCCCCCCCCCCGTTTCCCCTTGCCCCCCCCTTTCCCCCTCCCCCCCCCCCTTTTCCCCTTTTCTCCTTCCCCTCTTTTTTTTCCCCCTCCCCCCCCCCCCCCCCCCCTATTCTTCCTTCCTAACACGCCCCCCCCCCTCCCTTTTCCCCAAATCCCCTAAGTAACCCTCCAATTGTTCTCATTATTCGATTTTTTTGGGGGCAATCCCATTTGCTGATTAGGGAAAATTTGATCTGATTAGTGTGGTGTGTGTGTGTGTGTGGTGTGTGTGGGTGTGTGTGTGTGTGGGTGTGTGGTGTGGTGTGTGTGTGTTGTGTGGTGTGTGCGTGGTGGTGAAAGTGTGTGTGTGCGGGGGTATGCATGTAGTATGTATTTTATATATATATATATTATATTATATTTATATAATATTATTTTTATTATTTTTATGTATATTCACATAAATATGAATTGTAATGATAGTTTAGTCACTTTTACAAATAAAAATGAGATAGTGAATTAGTTAGTCACTCCATATTTGGTATCTGTCTAGATGCCTCAGTAGCTTCCTTTCCCGCAGTTGATAACCTGGCTGTGTTTGTGTTTGTATTTCAGAAAACCTCCCTGAGGAGGGTTAATAAAACCGAAAAGTAGAAGAATAAAAACAACTCAGCTTATTTACTTTCTTCCTTTTTGTCCTATCTCTCTTTTTCATCCCCTCTCTCTCCCCTCTATCTCATCTCTCTCATCACCTCCCCTCTACTCTCTCTCTCTTCTCTCTCTCTCTCTCTCTCTCTCTCTCTATCTCTCTCTTCTCTCTCTTCTTCTCTCTCTCTTCTCTTCTTCTCTCTTCGCTATCTGCTATCTAGCTATCTATCTATCTTTGTGTGTTTGCAATGTTTGTGTGTATTTATTATGTGTGTGTGTGTGTGTTTGTGTGTGTTTTGTTGTGTGTGTGTGTGTTTGTGTGTTGGTGTGTGTGTGCGTGCGTGAGTGCGAAGCGGTCTTGTTGATGTTTGCCATGTGCAGGGGAATGCATGCACACGGTGTTTGTGCGAGTAAAAAAAAAAACTAAACAAAAAGTCTAATGAAATGTCGAGTACGTTTATTGTTGTTTGACTCACGTTTACACGCACGCGTGCGCGAGTCTGAAAAAGAGAACAGAGCCACTAGTATCATCCCAAAATACATTGATGTTGTTGCTTGCTACACTGAGCGCGCTACATACGTTTATGCATGCACACGTGTGTTTGCGTGTTTGTAAGGAAAAAAAGGATGGCATTAGTAGAATGTAAAACATGTTTGTTAACCTGAAGCCTTACCAATAAATTTCAAAGCCTTAAAGACGAGACAAAGCTGAGTAGATCGATTTCAGCTGCGTTAGATTGATGGCAATA
>JASPKP010001656.1:0-12500 GCA_030674155.1 Stramonita haemastoma | reverse complement strand
GCCACTATATGTAAGGAACCATATTAACACAAAAAAGATCATCATTCACTATAAAAAATATCTTAAAAGTTTGCTAAATCTGCTTTCCCAGTGATCCTATGAAACGATCTCTTTCACTGCTACATCATCCTGCAAACCCTGAACAAAACTAAATAAATAAAGTGAGCAGGATAACGGAAACAGAACTACCGCTATTATATATCGGCTTAGATCATTTAACATCCTGATAAAAAGCCATTAGAAAATGAGCTTTGATGTCTGGAAAAATGTTAACGTTGGTTTTTGCATTGAATTCCAACCCCTTAAGCTCATGACTGAAGTAACACACACACACATACACACACACGCACGCACGCACGTACGCACGTATACACACATACACACAAACACATACACACACACGCACGCGCGCGCTGACACACACATTTTAAAAGCTTGAGATTACCAATTTGTAGGTTAACGTTACACGAACATCTGACCTGGCAAAGACAGTCTTACAGGGAGCAGTAAAAAAAAAAAAAAAGGGGAGGGGGGGGGGGGGAGAGGAGGAGGCAGACAAGAGAAAACGATGGGAAGACAACATCAGAGAGTGGACTGGCATTGGGTGGACCGATTTACTACCGAAAGCAGAGGACCGCGGGGAGTGGAGGAAGCTGGTTGCAAAATCTTCAGTGGTGCCCCCACTGTCCGCGGGACTACGGGGTAGATGAAGATGAAGAAGTGAAATCTGTATCTTTACTGGAAAAAAATCTTATGCCTGTGAATCATGTAAATAGTACAGACCGTCAATACTTAACCGGAAAGCCTGGTGGTCAGAGTGATGCGCTCGTGATCTGCTGACTCGGGTTCGAATCTCGTTCAAAACGATTTTTCCTCTGGAGTTAACATCAGTGCCGATTTTACTTCCCCAAAAGTGTTTCGGATGAGACTATAAAGCAAGGTCCCGTGTGCGAACGCATGCAGAACATCTTGCGTACACGTTAAAACCTTTCCGCCTTTCGGAAGAGTAGGCCCATTGTGTGCCGGTGAGAACGGGTGACAAAATTTAGAAAACTGCATACACACGGGGATTGGATTTTAAAAAACCACATGAGTACTTATTCCACTATCTTCAAAATGAAGAAGAAGAAGAAGAAGAAGAAGAAGAAGAAGAAGAAGAAGAAGAAGAAGAAGAAGAAGAAATAAAAATAATCAGGATTATGTGTGTGATATGGGAGTGCCCCAATACGTGAAACTATTTTCTGTTTTTTAGCAGCCTTTCTTTTTTCTTTCTTTTATTCTTTTATACCGTGGATAGTGGAATAAGCACTCATGTGCTTTTTTACATCCAGTTCCCGTGTGTAGTTTTGTAAATCTTGTAAATCCTGTCATCTGTTCCCACCGGAACACAATGGCCTAATCTTACGAAAAGCGGAACAGGATTTAACGTATGCGCAAGATGTTCTTGCGTGCGTTCCGCACACGGGGCTCGGTTTATTGTCTCACCCGAACGCCTTACGTTCGAGTGTAGAGATGCAAGTACGTGTTACTGCCACTGTTTCTTTAAGTGTGTCAGCAGCTGCTGCTGATGTGTTGTTGTTATTGTGTGGGCTGCTGTTGTTGTGTTGTGTGATGTCAGCGTTTGATGTTGCTGGCAGACGGAGGTGGCCTTTCACAGGTGCTGAAGGGATTTTACCGGCCTGCATGATATGTCATGCCTGCATTCACTGTCAGCGCAGGTAACTCATCACCCAGTTAAGGTGTAAACAATCAATGCAACATCTTGGAAAAAAACCCGCCCCCCCACGACAAAAACATGCCCCGGATATTTCTGCACATAACATTATCCCTGAAAGGTGTCCTTATAGTAAACACACACACACACACACACACGCACGCACGCACGCACGCACGCACGCGCGCGACGCACGCACGCACGCACGCACGCACGCACGCACGCACGCGCACATCCTGCTGGATATTTCTAAACATACTTCGTAATGGCTCAAACTCAAACATACACTACCTCCCCCATCCACCCCTCCCCCACCCGCCCATTGATCGGATATGTGTAGTGTTTGGGGGGAAAGTCTGTGTAGTATTTCCTTTGATCTCACTGCAAGGTAAACTCGGAATCACCTTTTGTCAACGACAGGTAGTAAAACATGCCCGCCAAGACCGGCTCTCACATCGATTATGTAGCGAGTAGTGTGATTTATTTTTTTGGTCTCTATCAACAGAGAACGATCTACATCGCGGATGTAGGAAGCAGTTACAACACTGTCAACACGAAAAGAATACAAAAGATAAAGAGACCCGAAGAATACAGGACTACAGACTGCTATCGACATACCGAAAGAACCCTTCGGTTTATGGATAAATCCTTCCAACTTAAAGTAGACGACGAATTCGCTTTATTCAGGGAGTATTTGAGAAAGGGGTAGAAGTGTCGACCAATACCTGGATCAATGCAATCGATGATAAAGACGTCCAAGGAAGTTCTTGGAAATTATCGTTGCCAAAAATAACAGCAAATTGCGGCTGTGGTTCCTGAAAATGTGTGGTAGTGCCAGAAGAGACCTGAAGAATGCCAGACCCGGAACCAGGAACCGCTGAGTACAGGACAAGCAACAGAAGGAGCAGGAACAGTTTGCAGCGTGCCTTAGAAAAGTGGGTTGAGGTGCAATGTAAAGAAAAAATGTGAATGAAAGGAAGTTCAGAGGGACACAAAAAGCAAAAAGGCGTTCCACAATCGTGAAAAAAAACCTCTACAAGACACAAAAAAACCTAAACTTCAATACCATTCAGAATAAGAAACAAAAAACAAAGGGCCTCATAGAACTCAGCGATATAAAAACCAGCCAAACAGATTGAAAACCGCCAAATAAGAGATGATGATATATGATAGGGACAGTCTATACTGATTCTTTATCTGATCTTGTTTGCTATCTTGTTTGGTATCTACACTTTTCAAATACATTTTGGCACCATGACAAGACTGACATAGAAAGCATGGAACAAACAGCAAGCTGACTGAGCACACAAAGATCCAGATCTACAGAGCCTGCATTGTAAGCACACTCGGTATCGGTAGGGGGACGGGATAGCCTAGTGGTCAGAATAGTGCGCTCGCAATTTGACGACCTGGGTTCGATTCCCGTTCAAGGGGATTTTCCCCTGGATTTAAAATAAGTGCTGACTCCACTCTCCCCAAAAGTCCTTCGGATGAGACTATAAACCTAGGCCCTGTGTGCGAACACAAGCAGAACATCATGCGCACACGTTAAATCCTGTTCCGCTTTTCGTAAGAGTAGGCCATTGTGTGCCAGTGGGAACAGATGACACTATTTACCAAAAAAAAAATTGCATACACACGGGGACTGGATGTAAAAAAGCATATGAGTTTTTATTCCATTATCCTGGATATAAAAGAATAAAATAGATAAATAAGTGAAATGATAAATAAAAGGTATGAAGAACTTAAGTGAGGAGGTGATTCTTGATCTAGCTTGTGATCAAAGAATTGTGATTATATATCTACGGTGTCAGTTGAAAGATTTCTTTTGAAGTGTGCTTTACATGTTCATTACAGAATCAATATATGAAGGAGATATTTCAGCGCAATTAAAGAAATCAATCTTGATTCCTGAGTCAACGTGTGCTCTCTCTGGATGTAATTCACGAGAGACAGGACCCAACCTTTGACATTTCAGTCAGCGTTCTACGTCCACTGGAGTGTTTTCGTAGATGAAATGTTTATCCCTCAAGGCCACGTTACAAGTTTCAGCACCAAAATTGTTGAAAACAAGACAATAGCAATCTCAGCCAAGAAAACAATCTGATATAGGTATATGGATGACTCCTTTATCAAATGATAAACAGAACTGAAAACAGTCACAGAACAGCTCACTTATGATTTTTCAAATCATAGTCACAGGAGAAGTAAACAAAGAAGGACCACCATCAGTATTATATACTGCTATAGGACCAACATCGTTGTGGAGAACTCAGCTAAACTGGGCCTCAACATCAACAGAGGAAAGAGCAAGGTACTCAAGACAAATGCAGCCAATGCAACACCCATCACAGTCAAAGGAGAAGCGCTGGAAGAGGTGGAAAGCTTCACATACCTCGGCAGCATCGTGGACACACAGGGAGGAACAGACACAGACGTCAGAACCCGCATCGGTAAAGCAAGGGCAGCCTTCAAGCAGCTCAGAAACGTCTGGGGATCAAGCGACATCAGCATCGCCACCAAGACCAGGCTCTTCAACACCATCATCAAGCCAATACTAATGTATGGAGCAGAGACCTGGAGAAACACCGTCACCACCATGAAGAAAATCCAGGTCTTCATCAACACCTGCCTCAGGAAGATCCTCAAGATACGCTGGCCAGACAAGATCAGTAATGAAGAATTATGGCAAAGAACCAGACAACAGCCTGTTGAGAAAGAAATCCTACAGAGACGTTGGCGATGGATAGGACACACACCCTGCGGAAACCTGTATCCAGCATCACAAGACAAGCTCTCACCTGGAATCCACAAGGGAAAAGAAAGAGAGGGCGGCCTAGAAATACCTGGCGCCGGGACCTGGATGCAGATGCGAAAAAGATGGGCAAGACGTGGGGACAACTGGAACGCCTAGCCCAGAGCCGAGATGCCTGGAGACAGCTAGTTGGCGGCCTATGCCCCAGAAGGGACCACAGGCAGACATGACATGACATGACAGGTCCTCAAAGCCGGAATCCGGCTACCTTAATGGTGGGCAAAAATGGTCACATACGCGAAATGACACCATCGTGAACCCCAGAGCTCTAACTGAGGAGCAGAAATATAAGCACATAATGCTATACATGTATTAAGCTATAGCTTTCCAAGCTGAGCCTTTGTGAAACAACTTATAAAGACAAATACTTCATCTTTGAGTAAATCGGTCACCTACAATATCTCTTGAAAAAAAAATCATTAACTTTTTTCGCACAAAGCTAATGTGTTCGACCACATATAGACTCTAAAATGGAGTTTAGACAGAAGAAGAACACAAATAAAACACAACACATTAACACAACATCAAACAACACAATACACTGCAATCACCACTCCCTGCAACACACCACCACTCCCTGCAACACACCACCACTCCCTGCAACACACCACCACTCCCTGCAACACACCACCACTCCCTGCAACACACCACCACTCCCTGCAACACACCACCACTCCCTGCAACACTCCACCACTCCCTGCAACACACCACCACTCCCTGCAACACTCCACCACTCCCTGCAACACACCACCACTCCCTGCAACACTCCACCACTCCCTGCAACACACCACCACTCCCTGCAACACACCACCACTCCCTGCAACACACCACCACTCCTTGTAAAGTGGATTAGGAAAACAGGGCTTCAATCAACATTCAAACCCGCAAACATGTCCACTAGACGTCATCACCCTTAACCGAAAAAAAAAACTGTCAAAAAGAACAGGATTGTCCTGACTGATAATACCACTGTTTAAACTGCCCAGCAGCTGAGTAAATTCAGGAACTGTTATCGACCAAGCTTTGCATCACTTAATCGGCAGCTTTTAGAGAGAAGAGAAAAAGTGCAAATCCGGCCATGACTACAAGTGATGAAAAGGCTGTGAATGAGAAAAAACGATCAGCCAAGAACGCTTTCTTTGACTTACGTAACCTTGCGCTGATCGGTGCAAAGATCGATTGATGCAGCGAAACTCAAAGAAACCAGGCGCTTTCAGGGAATTGTAATTGTCCGGCAGAAAAATGCCATCTCGCACGTAGTCAAGCAAGAAGAGGGGTCTAAAGGTTGTAACGAACTTTTAATGTGTAGTTCTCTCTCTCTCTCCTCTCTCTCCTCTCTCTCTCTCTCTCTCTTCTCTCTCTCTTCTCTCTCTCTCTCTCTCTCCCTCTCTCTCTCTCTCCTCTCTCTCTCCCCTCTCTCGCCATTTTCCTGATTGCGGATCAAAACCGTTTGATCCTGTTCCTTTCTATCTCTACAGCAGCTCTTTAATCAAGTTGTTTTTCCTCAGAGGTTTAGCATTTTGAAAACAACCATTTACCTTTGATCAGTGTGCACGGGGAAAAAAGTCCGATTTTTTTAACAACCCCCCCCCCCCGCCCCCCCCCCCCAAATAGTCCAGTGGTTAATGCAAGGATATTGGGCGAAACCTGCAAATGAGAGTGACAGCATGTTTCTCAGCATACACATACTTTGGACACTCCTGAACAATACTGGCATAGGAAACACCATGTTGTTCATCTGTTTCTCCACTTTTTTAATACTTGTCTTCTATCATGCAGACATGCTTTATGAGTGATTATAAATATAAAGCTAGAGAGGCGTTCCTTGTTTGTTTGCTTGTTTGCTTTTTCTCCTTAGTTTATTAACTAATGTTTATTCACCAGAGGGTGATTGAGACAATGATACCACTTATTATAGACCAAACATAACCTTCTTCTCCCAACTTAGCCCCAAGCTTCTCCAGCATCCTATCCCCCAACCTCCACTGTTAAACCTCCTTTACCTACCACCTTTCCCTCTCCCCAATATACTCACCTCCCTTCTATCTGCCCCCCCCACCCTCTCTCCCCCCCACCCTTATCTCCCCCTCCTCTCTCCCCCCCACCCTTATCTCCCCCTCCCTCCTACCTATCCCCCCCTACCTATCCCATCTCCCTATCCCCCCCTCCTGTCCTCTCTCCCCCCCACCCTATCTCTCCCCCCCCCCTGTCCTCTCTCCCCCACCCCCCTACCTATTCCACCCCCTCCTGTCCTATCCCCCCTGCCTATCCCCCCCTGCCTATCCCCCCCCTCCTCCTGTCCTATCTCCCCCCCACCCTATCCTATCTCACCCTACCTATCCCCCCCCCCTGTCCTATCCCCCCCTGTCCTATCCCCCCCCTTCCTATCCCCCCCCCCTGTCCTATCCCCCCCCTGTCCTATCTCCCCCTGCTTACCCACCCCCTGTCCCTCTCTCCCCGCGGCGGCGGCGGCGGCAGCGGCCTCCTCCTCCTCCCCCCCCCCCCATCCAGGCACAAACAGAGGAAGATAGACAACACATCTCCTCCAAAGCTCAGAGGATTAGAAGTTAGGGGGAGATCCCTGTTGAGATCTACCATTCCTTACTTAGCTCAAGTTACAGCAACCTAATTTTTTATGGCATGTTATCAAACAAACAATTCCAAACTTTGAAGGTGTTTTCCTATATTAGTTTAAAAATGAAAAAATATATATATTTACAATCATGTACTTCATCTTCTACTTGTTCAAGACAGGTAAACAGCTATTTCCTACAAATTCATATAAAAGTTGTTGCTTCTTTTTTCATGATATGGCAACTTTTATCTGGACTACTAAGCAACTTTAAACAATTAAAAGGGATTGAATTGTTTAAGATAGTCTCTGAAGGGGAAGTAATATTGATATGAAATAGCCACACAGCATGTGTGTATGTGTGTGTGCGTGCGTGCGTGCGTGCGTGTGTGTGTGTGTGTGCGTGCGTGCGTGTGTGTGTGTGTGCGTGCGTGCGTGGTGTGTGTGTGTGTGTGTGGTGTGTGTGTGTGTGTGTGTGTGTGTGTGTGTGTGTGTGTGTGCGTGCGTGCGTGTGTGTGAAAATCATGATATTTTGCAAAAAAAATCTTATAACATGTTTATATATGGTGGAAAAACTTTGGAAGTTGTTAACTATTTTACATATCTAGGAATTATTTTCAGTGAGAGTGGCAGTTTTGCAAAATGTAAGGAAAATGCTTAATCAAGCTACTAAAGTCATGTTTAGTCTGATAAGGACTGCATGGCAAAAAGAACTACATGTGACACTCGATTTGTTCAATAACATTGTTTTACCTGTTTTGTTGTTATGGGTGTGAAATTGGGGGTTATGAAAACATAGTAATAATTTAAAAATTCTAGTTAAAATTTTTTAATATGTTTTTTGTTTAAAGCGTACAATGTCAAATTCATTAGTATATGGAGAAGGGGGCAGATACTCCTTGTCTATTTCTGTTCTAATGGTTCGTTTCTGGATGTAGCCCTTGACTTTCATCCTGAAAAGCTATCCTCAAACGTTTACCAGAGATAAAGATTTACATGAGAATCTCTGATTCAATCAGCATGGCTAACTAAGATACAAAACATTTTAGTGCACAGCAGATTTGAGTTTGTGGGAGAGACAGTTTTGTTCAACTATCAATTCTACCAGTTCATGAAATTATCAAAACCTTCTAAATAGAAAAGTTTGTTAATGAATGGAGAGCTGAGCTGTGGGATAATAGCAGACGCCTTTAGTACAAAAACTATAAAACCAATTTTAGTATAGAAAAAAAATATATAACTTGTCTGCCAGATGTGTATGTTTACAGTCTTATGAAATTTAGTTGCAGTTGTCACAAGCTTTCTATTGAGATTGGATGTTTCCATAGCATACCACGGGAAGAAAGAGCATGTTCAAAATGCAATATGTCTGTTTTAGGGGGAAAAGTAATCTTATCAAGGAATGTTTCCTACTTTAAACATTTACGACAAGATTTTATTCCTCAGCATTTTTTTCAAACCCATGTCCAGTTATGATTTTTGCAGTCTGTGGAAATGAAAATCTTGAAAAGTTCTCCTGTCCCCCTCAAAGCTCAAAAAACATTTGAAGGTTTTTCTTGAAATTTCATTTGCTTGTCTGTCACAAGTGTAGAGTGTGTTTTTACAGAAATAGATATACTTTAAAATGTGTGGAGTCTTTAATATTGGTTTTGTTTATCATTTTGCAATGAATTGTTGCTTTTCAGTTCCTGTTAGTATTGATAGCACTAATATTAGTATTGTTGAATTCGTTTTGTTATCTTCCATGCCCCAAAAGGGGTGAAAGGAATTAAATCTTGAATCATGTGTGTGTGTGTGTGTGGGTGTGAGTGTGGGTGTGTGTGTGTCAAGTCAAGTCGTCAAGTCAAAAATTTCATTTTCAGATGGTACACTGAGTAAGCATCGATTTGCTTTTTTTCATCAAGCCATCTATCTAAGGAAAAAAAACCAAACAAATGATCAAGAAAATAAAAATAAAAAAATTTAAAAAGCCGAGAAAAGCATTTCACCAATAATTAAACCAATATGATTTCAACAGCCTCAAAAATACAATATGCCTATAGAAAATATAAGCAACAACACTAACAATGAAAACTGAAAAAAATAAACACACAGAAAAACAAAAAAAAAAACACTCAAAAATTCTCTCTCTCTCTCTACTCACCTCTCTCTCTTCAATTCTCTCCTCTCTCTCTCTCCTCCCCTCTCCCCTCTCTCTCTCTCTCTCTACTCTCTCTCTCTCTCTCTCTCCACCTCTCTCTCTCTCTCTCTCTCTCTCTCTCTCTCTCTCTCCTCTCTCTTCTCTCTCTCTCTCTCTCTTCTCTCTCTCTCCTTCCTGATCAATTAAACAGCACCAATCATTAACAACCTTCAAAAATCACCTCCTAAACCACTTAAAACATCAAAAATAACAAACCACACTCCCCATTCTCCCTCCCCTCTGTGTGTGTGTTTGTGTGTGTGTGGTGTGGTGTGTGGTGTGTGTGTGTGTGTGGTGTGTGTGTGTTTGTGTGTGTGTGTGTGTTGTGTTGTGGTGTGTGTGGAGTGTGTGAGTGTGTGTGTGTGTGTGTGTGTGTGCGCGCGCGTTTAAATGTTTCACATGTATTTTACCATTGTATCATTGTAGCTGATTTTTTAAGACTGATTTTCACTATCCCACTTGTTATATAATCAAGATATTTAGCATCCTTATCAGTAAGCCTACACTTACAATCCTCTCTCTCTCTCTCCTCTCTCTCCTTCTCCACTCCTCTCTCTCTCCTCTCTCTTCTCTCTCTCTCTCTCTCTCCCTCTCTCCTCTCTTTCTCTCTCTCTCTTCCCTCTCTCTCTCTCTCTCTCTCCCCCGAATGTCTCACCTATTACCATCCATTTTTAGTCATTTTTTTTGTACTCCCTTTTTGATAATCACGTGTTTATGAATGTTTAATTGATTTTATGTAAAAATTGTAATTAATGATCTGTTAAAAAAAACTTTTTTTTTTAAAACCTGAATAACTTTTGTCCATTACCACATATATAATTAGAAACATAAATTTTATGATGTAATCATAAGAATTGATATGATATTTAGGGTATATATATCCCAAAATATGTGCCTTACAGTAGATAGAGTATTCGTGTATCCTTTATGATTTTTCAGAATTCAAGGCATATATTTTCCTTGAATGAAGTTATTGATGAAATGTGTCAGAAACCGGTGAAAATGTTGTGTGTGTGTGTGTGTGTGTGTGTGTGTGTGTGTGTGTGTGTGTGTGTTGTGTGTGTGGTGTTGTGTGTGTGCGTGTGCGTTGCGTGCGTGCGTGCGTGTGTGTGTGAGAGTGTGTGAGAGTGTGTGTGTGTGTGTGTGCGAGCGTGCGCGTGTGTATGTGTGTATGTGTGTGTGTGTATGTGTGTGTGGGTGTGTGTGTGCGTGTGTGAGTGTGTGTGTATGTGTGTGCATGTGTGCATGTGTTGTGTGAGTGTGTGTGTTATGGTGTGTGTGTATGTGTGTGTGTGTATGTTTTGTGTATATGTGTGTGTGAGAGTGTGTTTGTGTGTGTGAGTGTGTGTGTGTGTGAGTGTGTGAGTGTGAGTGTATGTTTTGTGTGTGTATGTGTGTGTGAGAGTGTGTTTGTGTGTCTGTGTGTGTGCGTCTGTGTGTGTGTATCTGTGTGTCTGTGTGTGTGTCTGTGCGTGAGTGAGTGTGAGTATGTGTAAAAACATTATCCGATTGAAAATAAATGATATATTTTTTGAAACAATTAGGATGTTCTATGTGGTTTTTTTTTTCTTCTTTTTTTTTTATATTATAACTTTATTGGTAGTATGTCTTTTCCCCCCCCCCCTCCAGTAAGGATGCTGGTTTTAAAAAAAAAAATCCCCTTTTATCCAAATGTATGATTTATATTACATGTACAATTTTTGATAGATAGTGGTGGATTGATGTTTTCGGTTGTTTATTTCATTTTGTTCTCTTGTTTGCTCCTTATCTACTAACGCTTTTCTTTTTTTCCATAATCAAAATTTTTTTATTGTGACTTCTGATTTTTGTCTTCTGAAAGAGTGCATTTTATTACCTTATCATATATAGTGTCCTTTATTCTTGTATGTTGTTTAGATACTGCGTAAAGTCTTATTGTTTAGTATATTTTTAACTTGATGTATCCCTGAAAAGGGCGGGGACTGGATGTAAAAAAGCACATGAGTGCTTATCTATTATCCTCGAAATAAAAGACTTTGCCTTGCCTTGCCCTTGCCTTCTCTCTCTCTCTCTCTCACTCTCTTCTCTCTCTCTCATCTCCTCTCCTTCTCTCTCTCTCTCACTCTCTCTCTCTCTCTCTCTCTACTCTCTTCTCTCTCTCTCACACACACCACACACACACACACACACACACACACACACACACCACACACACACAACACACACACACACACACACACACAACACACACACCACACACACACACACACACACAG
Source organism: Stramonita haemastoma (assembly GCA_030674155.1). Classification (NCBI taxonomy): domain Eukaryota; kingdom Metazoa; phylum Mollusca; class Gastropoda; order Neogastropoda; family Muricidae; genus Stramonita; species Stramonita haemastoma. Next base: position 965 of record JASPKP010001656.1, on the reverse strand, counting down.
AGTTAAAATGTTACTAATACTAATTACTTATACCAAAACATACATTTATGTGTGTATTGTGTGTGTATGTATGTGTGTGTATGTATGTATGTATGTATGTATGTATGTATGTATGTATGTATGTATGTATGTATGTATGTATGTATGTATGTATGTATGTATGTATGTATGGTGTATGTGTGTGTGTGTGTGTGTGTGTGTGTGTGTGTGTGTGTTGTGTGTGTGTGTGTGTGTGTGTGCGCGCGCACGCACATGTCTGTTTATTTCTCTTTTCTCTATTTCTGGTCCATCGGTCTGGAATTCTCTCACTGCGCTAAAAGCCTACTTATGACAGTCTTCAGTCCAGTCTCAAGTATGCTTATTTCAAACATAAAAATTTCTCCTCCTGTGTCATTTCTTATTGGTCCCTGCATTGCCCCCAATAACAAATTTGCCAATGGCAACTTTCTTCAAACTCTAAGTTGTTTTACCTGTGTTAATTTTTGCGGCATGTATTTAGAATTTCTGATACATTCTATATGCTGACAAAAATGTTCATTTATTTGATGGGCTCCCTGTGGACTCCCGACCCTGAGGATGAGACACAACGAATCTGGGTATAGCTGTGGCGGGGAGATTTGAAATAAGCCACATGGGAACCCTGGTAGGGTGAAGTCACAGAAAAACGAGGCAGAAAAAAAGGTTAATTTCTTTTTAAGGCAATAAACCCCTCCTTCAAAGACTGTCATCACAGTTATGTTCCTTTTATTGTTTTAAATTACTCAGAAGTTAGAGGAAAATCTGGATTAATGTAAAAGAAGCAGCAAATTTTTTTTCAACAAAATTGTAGCCGTTTCTGTTTACCCTGTTTAAAAACAACACTGGTGACAAGAAAAAGTTTAAAATTAATTTTTTTTTTTTAATTTCTGATCAGACATGGGAAAAGAACCTGTTGGAGTGTGGAATTTTGTTAAAAAAAAAGTTGC
>JASPKP010001655.1:20000-27198 GCA_030674155.1 Stramonita haemastoma | reverse complement strand
CACACATACACAAAAAAACATACATACATACATACATACAAACATACATACATACAACATAATAAAACCATACATACATATCTATGAAGAATTTATGTTGTGTGTGTGTGTTTGGTGTGTGTGTTGGTGGGTGTGTGTGTTGTGGGGTGTGTGTGTGCTTCCGTGCATGTGTTGTAGTATGTATGAAGTATGTATGTATGTAGTATGTATTATGTTGTTGTATGTTGTATTATGTATGTATTTTATTTGAATGTATGTATGTATGTATGTATAATGTATATATGTATATTTTTATTTTATTTTTAAAAGTCGTACGTACGTACTATACGTACGTAATTTGACGCGGCGGAATTAGATTTTTCCCTGCGTGGAACCCCCAATACACGTCGTGGATGTTTACTTTGATAACACCTCGAATTGTGAGACGTTCTGTATTTTTTGGGGGGGTTGGTCGAAAACTCTCCGTTCATACACTTCCCCGTACGGTAAAATGTAGTATTTAGGCAGCCCTCGGAGGCCATTTTCCCTGTCTGCCCTTTTCCGGGGCCTTACGGGTTTGTCAGTGACCCACAATCAAATATCTAAAACCTGCACAATATAATTAAATATATTATATAATATATAAAATATATATATATAAATATTCAATGGTTGTTTTTGTATTTAAAAGTATTATGATTATGTATGTATGTTGTTGTTGGAAAAAAGTATGTATGATTTGATGTATGTATTATGTGTTTTTTTCGTATGCAAGCAATTATTTTTTTTTTCTGAAATCTATCTACTTGGAAAAGGGGTTTTTTCATGTTTCTCTCTCTCTTTCTATTTTTCTTCTCATCTGGTTGTGTGTGTTTGTGTGGTGTGGTAGAAGGAAAAAGAAAAGAGAGAGAGAAAAGAGAGAAGAAGAGAGAGAGAAGAGAGAAGAGAGGGAGAGAATTAAATCATTTCCAACTTTTAAAATAAAATTTTTTGGCATTTTAAAAAGAAACCAACTTCGGACACTGTTTTTCTTCGTCTTTCCAGGAGCATTATAATTTCCTAAAGCTTCTACTTTTCTTTCCCCTGATCCCCAAAACCAAACTCGGGGTTTTTGTTTGGAACCCCGCTGTGAGCCAGAGATTTTATCCTCTTCCTTGTACCTTTGTGATGGGAACCTCTTTTTCCCCAAACATCTTCATCATACTATCATCACTGTCGCCGTCGTCCCCCTTTCCTTTTTTTGTCTTCCTCCTATAAAAAAAAATTCCACCAAAAACCCCTCCCCTTTTCTGCATCGTCTCGCTATAATACCTCTTCTTTTTCTCTTTCTTATCCCCAACACTTCAGTCATCGTCATGTTTACACGTCATCTGTCCCTTTCATTTGTGTAATCGTTTTCTAGCTTAGCATTCTCTTTTTTCGAAAAGGGACCTAAAATTCTCGTAATTTTGGGGGAAAAAAATTTGTATAAGTCCCCAACATTATGGGGCTGAGGTTTTGCTTGATTTTACTGAAATGTCGGTGAGGATGGTGTAGGGGGGTTTTTTGTTGTGGTAAATAATAATAAAAAATAATAATAAAAAAAAAATATAATAATAATAAAAACAAAAAAAATAATAATAAAAAAATAATAATAATAATGATAACAACAACAACAAAATAATAATAATAATATAAAAAAAATAATAAAATAATAAAAAATAATTTTAAAAATAATTTAAAAAAAAATAATAATAATAATAAAAATGGTTTTTTTTTAACGCTATATTTAAAATAAAAAACAAATCAAATCGACACTTTTCATCCTATTGAGGATTTTGTTCAAGAACCGGTAGGTATTGTTATCCCCTGCTTTTTAGAAGAAATCTCCATGTTTAGTTTTTAACACAGGTTTTACCCGTCCCCCCTTTCGCTGTTGTAAAATTTATCCACTTTGTCCCCGTCCCCAAATTCCCGGCACGAAATTCGGGTGCTCTCCTCGAGAAGCACACCCCCATAAGACAGGCCGCCCCTTGGTTTTTTTTTTCGAATGTTCCTGTCCACTTGATTTTTTTATCAATAGCTTTTTTTTAATAAATTTTGCCAAAATAACTCCTTTTGCCGGGTTTGAAAAAAAAGAAGATTATGTGCACTAAATAGTATTGCACACGAGACCGCGGTCACGTCCATCTAAAAAAAATACTATACCCAACCATGACTGAAGGTTTCGTGGTGTGGAAAACAGGAGTTCAAAGGGGGGTTCAAACCTGCGCTTCTTGCTTTTTATCGGGTGGTTACCTTAAACCACCAATTGATGGGTACGCTTGTATGTTGATCTAGGATGCAGGGTTTTCAGGGTTGTTTGAACAAGGGCTTGTTATTTCCCTTTTTTTTTTTTTATCTTGAGGAAATAAAACAATATCGATTATGTGTTAGAGACACCCTACCAGCACTAGAGTGCCCCGCCACGAAACCGTCTTCCCGGGTAAACGTTTTTTAAGGGCGGGCTTTCATCATTATGTTTGCCGTTGTCATCATCGTCACGTTGTCGTCGTCATCGTTGTCGTGGGCCCATCGCCGTTGTCGCCGCGCCGTCATATTTTTGTTGTTTCGCGCTCGTCGTCATCTCGAATTGACAACTGTGGGACCTCCTCACTTTTTTAAATCGTTTGTCGTTGGGGTTTTGTTATTTTATTTTATCGGGCAAATGTGGACGAGGTTTAGAGATACGCACAGGCGGGGAACCTGTCGCAGAAAAGACCTTCCCTGTGGGGCTTGTGTTGGGGGGCTAGGTTTTATCATCTCATCGTCGTTTTCACCGTTGTCGACTTGTCGTTTTCGTTTTTCGTTTTTCATCCCTTTGCTTAATTTTTAAAATTTCTTATATCTCGTCTTGCAGCATGGCTCATCAAATTCATCGATGTAATAAATGTTCTGCATGACAAGTCCCAGCAAATATGTGCTTGTTGTTGTTGTTGTTGTGTTGTTGTTGTTGTTGTTGTTGTTGTTTTGTTGTTCATCATCACATCGTCTCGTCACGTATCATGATCATATCTTCTTCTTCTTCTTCTTCTTCTTCTTTTCTTCTTCTTCTTCTTCTTCTTCTTCTTCTTCTTCCAACGCTCATTCAGCAATGGTCATTTGAGCAAAACGCCTGACAAGTCAGGTCCAGTGACCCCACTTCAGCATGGGGGAAAAAATTGTTATATTTTAAGTCTTTTGGAAAAGGCAGGAAAATAGATCAAGAAAGCGAAAATAGACATGACAGAGGGCAGGAAGAAAAGGAAAAGAAAGAAACAAAGGAGGATAGAAAAGAGGGAATTCCTAGCATGTGGGGGTGCTGTTTATACTGCAGGCAGGCCCACGGTGTCCCCACATGGAATAATTAATGTTGCACGACACAAGAAAAACATCCACAAGGAGCACACCACAGCACAAGCAATACATCACAACACAATACACAACACAATAATGCAATGCAATGCAAAAGAATTGACCCAAAAACTGAGACTGCTCCTGTGCATTGTGTTGATCGACAGTCACGAAGGTTGTTTGTTTGCTTGTTTTTTGTTTGTTTTTTTTGGTTTCCTTGGATTAAAACTTTTACTTTGCAAGAACAAAAAAAACTATCCCTCAAAACCAGAGCTTTTTAGGATTACAGAAACCTCTGAGGTGCCAGGAGGTCAGGGTGGCTTTTTGTGTTTGTTTTTGTTTGTTTCGTTGTTTTATTTTTTCTCCGTTTCCTCCAATTATTTTGGGTGTTTTCGAAACCTACACTAAAAAAGCGTTTTTGCACTCTCTGTCTGTCTGTCGTCTGTCTGTTTTTTCTCTTTCTATTCTCCCCCCCCCCTCTCTCCCCCCCCCCTCCCCCCCCCCCCCCCACCCCCTCGTCTCTCTCCTATTCTCTCTCCCCTTGTGCTCTGCTCTCTCTCGAGCCACCCTCCTCTCTTACCATCTCTATCTCTTTTTTCTTCCCCCCCCCCCCCTCTCTCTTCTCTTTCTCACCTTCTTTTTGTCTCCCCCACTCTCTCTCTCTCTGTTGTCTTTCTCTCTCTGCTGCTCCCCATCTCCTGTGTGATCTATTTGTGTAAGTGTGTGTATTAGTTTTGGTGTTTTTGTGTGTGTGTGTGGTGTTATGTGGCGGTTCGGGGGTTTTGGTTTTGCATTTATTGTGTGTTGTTGTGATCGCTTGGCCGTAGGGAGGTGTGTGTCCTGTGTGGCCCATCCAGTTGATGTCTCTTCCCAGGGGCAATTTAGAAGGAAAGCCGTTTTTCGGGGCTAAGGCATCTACAGGGTGGGGGGTCTTTTCCACATTGATTGGGGGTGGGGGGTTTATGATGGTTTAACTCTACCTCTGCCGTCTCTGTCTCTTCTGTCTCTACTGCCTTTGTCTGTTTCTCTCTGTTTTTCACTCTCTTTTCCCCCTCTTTTTTCTCCTCTTTCTATTTCTCCTCTCACTATTTCTGTTTTGTTTCTGTTTCTCTCTTCTCTCTCTCTCTCTCTCTCTTCTCCTCTCTTTTCTCTCTCTCTCTCTCTCTCTCTCTCCTCTCTCTCCCCCCTCTCCCCTCTCCCCTCTCTCTCTTCCTCCCCTCCTCTTCCACCGTCTCTGTTTGTCGTCTCTCTTTATCGATATGGCTTCTCTCTCTCTCCTCCTCTCCCTCTCTCTCTCCTCCCCCCCTCTCCCTCTCTCTCTCCCCCTCTCCTCTCTTCCTCTCTCTCTTCTCCTCTCTCTCTCTCTCTTCTCTCTTCTGTATTTTGCTATAAGTAAAGGGTGGAGAGGGGAGAAAGAGAATTTTGCACGTGCGGCGTGTGGCGTGTAGGCGTCGTTTTGGTGTTAATGAATAAAGGTAACCGAGGGAAAAGGTGAGGAGAGGGGGGGGGGGAGGGAGACCGGACCGCGTATGCACACACCACACACACCACCACACACACACACAAAACAAAACACACACACACAACACACGCACGCACGCACGCACGCACGCACGCACCACACAGATGAAAAAAAACACAGATAATAGAAAGAATGATATTTTGTGGAAAAATTTACAGTCTCCAAGATAGTGTACGGAAACCCCATTTTCTTCTTTTTCCCGGCCGGGGATCTTGGTGTGTGTTGTGTCTTTGGGGCAATTGGCTTTTGATGTGCCTGTACGGGGAAATCCCACCTTGTCGCCATGGCGTTTGGGGGCGGGGACAGACGTCCCAGGATGGCTGTTTTTTCCCATTGATTTGGGCTTTCTAATTGACTCCCCGCTGCTTCGTGTGTTTTGTGTGTGTTGGTGTGTTTTGGGGGGTGGTGTTGTGGTTGTGGTGTGTGTGTGTGTTGTGTGTGTGTTGTGTTTGTTTGTGTCAGTGTGTGGTGTGTGTGTGGGTTTAGTGTGTTGTATTTGTGTTTTTGTTTCATGTGTGTGTTTGTGTCAGTGTGTTTTGTGGTTTGTTGTGTGTGTTTGTGTCAGTGTGTGTGTTTGTGTCAGTGTGTGTGTTGTGTGTGTGTGTGTGTGTGTGTGTGTGTGTGTGTGTGTGTGTGTGTGCATGTTTCCGTGTGTGTGTGATACGAGAGAGGAGAGATTGTGGTGTGTGTGTGTGTGTGTGTGTGGTGGTGTGTGTGTGGTGTGTGTGTGTGTGTTGTTGTGTGTTTCAGTGTGTGTGTTTTGTTGTGTATTTGTGTTTTGTTTCAGTGTGTGTGTTTGTGTCAGTGTGTTTGTGTGTGTGTGTGTTTGTGTCAGTGTGTGTGTTTGTGTCAGTGTGTGTGTGTGTGTGTGGTGTGTGTCCGTGCATGTTTCCGTGTGTGTGTGATACGAGAGAGAGAGATTGTGTGTGTGTGTGTGTGTGTGTGTGTGTGTGTGGTGTGTGTGTGTGTGTGTGTGTATGTATGTGTGTGTGTGTGTGTGTGTGTGCGCGCGCGCGCTTTGATACGTGTTTTAGTTTCTGTTATCGCGTGTGTTTTTAGGCTAGGGACACGATAGATGGCGACGACCGGTCATGCAAATTCAATTATGATGGAGATGGGGGAGAGGTGGAGAGGGTATGGGGAGAGAAGGGAGAGGGAGGTTGGCTGGGTGGGGTGGCGAAGTGGGGTGGTGGGGTGGGGTGGGATGGGATAGGGGGCGTAGACGGTAGGGGACGGGGGATGGTGGGGATGGGGTCAGAGAGAATCTTACCGAGAGAGATAGGGTGAGTGACCAGGGACAAAATAATTAGTCCTGTCATGTGCAGGTCAAAGATCGAGTTAGTTGGTCGAGAAATGGGGGTGGTGGAGGGATGGGTGCAAGCAATCTTTGATAGGCCTAGAGAGATTGGAATGTAACGTGTGCAGGGCGTTGGGGAGGGAAGAGTGGGGGAGGGGGTGTGTGTGTGTGTGTGTGTGTGTGTGTGTGTATGTGTGTTGTGTGTGTGTGTGTGTGTGTGTGTGTGTGTGTGTGTGTGTGTGTGTGTGTGTGTTATGTGCTGTTTTGTGGATAAGGGACGGAAAGGGTGCATGTATACAACGTGTATGAGTAGGGAGAGGATATAATGGTCCTTACTCAATAATTCCCCAAATGTCTTCAAAGTCTTCAAAGACTTTTATCTTATAGGTTTTTTGTTGTTGTTGGAATCTTTGAATAACATCAATTTTATGATGAGAATGAAGTTGTATTGGTTACCTGCACTTGTTTTTCTCCACTATATTTTCTCAATTGTGTATATCTATATATCTATATATATATATATATATATATATATATATATATATATATATATAGAGAGAGAGAGGAGAGAGAGAGAGAGAGAGAGAGAGAGAGATTGCATTTGATATAAACGCTAATATTCATATTCATAGCACACTAAAGAAAAAGCAGCCACAACCTGTTTTTCCTTCTGATTTTTGCCACTACTTCTCCCAAGACTAAAAGCTGACTATGTACACCAGGAGAAAGTCATGAGGACAGCTACCTCTCAGAACCCACTGCAGAGAAAATGGCACTCCTAGGAGGAAGGGCGTTTCTCATTTCCTGCACGTGACCTTTCCTTTTCTGGACTATAGATTGATTGGTCACTGGCTGTCTTGTGGGTCATCTGTTTGTTTCATGAGATCAGTAACATCGTTTTTGCACAGTCGTCTAGTCCATTCATTTTACTAGCGGGGGTCTAGTTCTGATTCATCTGAGAGAAAATGAAAAGGTATGGAAAAAGTCGTTGTATACATACAGGTGATGTAAATTGTAGTTTTTTGCAAGGATACACACATTTTATAAAC
>JASPKP010001655.1:12500-15000 GCA_030674155.1 Stramonita haemastoma | reverse complement strand
CAGTTACTGTAAAGAGAGGAGCTGAGGACTCTAAACACCTCGCGTTCCCGTTCCCCTGTCATGAAAAGAGGACCAATCATGGAAAAATGTTGATCACGGACAGAGAGACAGACCCCGTCTGTTTTCTTGTTCCCTCAGGCTGGGGCTGTCAAAATGGGCTGTCTGAGAGTCGAGATTTTTTCATCTTGTTGCACTGTCCTGTATTCTCATGTTTATCTGCTTGTTCAGAGAAATCTGCCTTGACTGAAAGTGATGTATGATACGATGTGAAACTATACAATGCGATACGTTATGATACAATGCGATACGATATGATACGATACGATACGATACGATACGATACGATACGATACGATACAATACAATACAATACAATACAAGACATGACAAGACATGACAAGACATGACAAGACAAGACATGACAAGACGGTAGTCTGCTTCCAGTATCCATTTGCTTGGGTTTTACCCCCCACATCTTCCTTTTAAGTTCTCTGCATATAGCTTTGTTGTGGGATTTGAATAAAAGACCTAACGTTAAATGCAAAAAAAAGCCACAGAAAGTAAGTAAAAAAAACACGAGAAAATGGATAAAGAAATAAAGAAACAAGGAAGAAAGAAAGAAAGGAAGGAAGAAAGAAAGCAGGAATGAATGAAGTAATGAAGTAAAGAAAGAAAGATGGAAGGAAGTAAGGATGGAAGGAAGGAAAATAAGGCTGTGGATGTAACAATCAGTCTATAAAGTCAGAAGTTTGTGAGGGTTTTTATTTGTACCTTTATGAACCTGGACTAGCTGTGCTCACAAGAGCTGAAGCTTGAGAGGACAGAAGGTGCGAGTTGTTGCTCCTTGTAATTTGCCAGTCGAATAATTCATGGTTTTGATCTTTCGATCTTTAGTTTATAGGTAGTTTCAGTCTTAGTTCGATTTCTTTGTTTTATTTCGCGCTGAGATGACAGCAATGGTATCACCTTCGTAGTCGGCTGAGCTTAAGTATCATGATTGATTGTCAGTGTGGCCATCTCTTCGTCGGTGTTTCTGTCTACAGCCCTGGAGTGGCCATTAGAGATGGTTAGATTATACATAGTACGCTACTTTTTCTCTGTGTATCTTGAATTACACAGTACGAAGTTGCCGATTCACAGGGGCAGCCGACAAATAAAACAAACAACCCCCCCCCCCAAAAAAAAAAAAACAACACCCATTGAACTTTATTCGCTTAGGTATTTTTATTAACAAAAATATTGTTCTTTAATCTTTTATGGGTTTGGTCAGGTTTTGTCTATTTTCGGAGGTGCTTTTTTGTATGCATTTCTGTAGTTCAAGGAAATCGCGATGGGTAGGCGCTGCACTTGTAGCGACGCGCTCTCCCCAGGGAGACCAGCCAGAATTTCACGCAGAGAAATCTGCTGTGACATAAAGTGGTATAAAATAAAAAATGAAAAAATACTTGACTGCCTCCTTATAAAAGAACACAGTCCCCTCATTTTCCAAAGTTTCAAGAAAAATATCAATATTCAGTTTCATCCCTGAAAATACGCATTGTAAAAATTTAATGTGAGCCTTAAGAACCTATTTAACCTAAACAAAATATACAGCAGATATTGTACGTCTGTTTTAGTTATAGCACGAGTAAGAAAGGTGGGATTCTTTTCGAGGCGAAAAGGTAAAGGTAAGGGTGTCCCATTACCTATGTGGTCGTAGGCAAGTGAGCATCAGAGACCTCACCTTCTCTAGGGGCCAGCATATTGAGGGCGGCGCCCATCTCCTCTCCCTCGCTGCTTTACCTTCCCTGACCCTAGAGAGGGCAGGTGCCCATTTACAGCCGGGTGAACTGGGGAACTGTACTGAAGCCAAGGCAGACAAACAGTCACTCATCCAAATGGTAACCACGCTCGATGCTGCTTAACCTTAGCTTGGGGAAAGCGAGCGGTCTGGCCACTGAGCTATTCCGTCGCCATTCTTTTAGAAAGTTAGGAAAATGAAGTATTATTTTACCTTGTGAGGGGCAGTTTTGTACCTGTTGCTCACACAAATGCAGGCTTACACGGAAATCACCCACCGCCTACAGAAGAAAATCATCAGCACTAGTAGCGAGCTGCAAGTTGTCTAACCGTCTTTAAACGAGGCACCAGCAGGACATCGATTAGTCCTGGTCTTCTTTTGTGTCTCCAGGACTTTTCCATTCAATGTACAGACACTGGTCATTCTCTTCTCTGGCATCTACCTCTGGTCACCAGTCTGTGAGATACGACGTCTTTGATCACTTCGTGCTTTCCAGCTAGACCCCTGTAGGTGTTCTTATTTACTATCATTTCCCTTGGCTGTTTCGGAAGGTAGAAACGAATGTTATAGTAGACGAAAGACGCGTGTGCTCTGTGTGTGTGTGTGTGTGTGTGTGTGTGTGTGTGTGTGTGTGTGTGTGTGTGTGTGTGTGTGTGTGTGTGTGTGTGTGTGTGTGTGTGTGTGTTTATTTATTTATTTATTTGTTTATTCTTTTATATC
>JASPKP010001655.1:0-7500 GCA_030674155.1 Stramonita haemastoma | reverse complement strand
GGTATTCTGCATGCGTCGGTTTAAAGTCTCATCGGAGTAAAGGCCCATGTTGGGTGTGATGTTTTAGCTGTTCGCGAGGTGATTGTCCTGATACGGTATCTAGCTCTATAGTTGGCGGGGCTATAAACAACAATGATTTAATTGACTGAAATGATTGGATTCATTTGTGGATTGCCAAAAATCTCTATTTCAAAGATAAACGATAATGACTTTTTTGTTGTTTTTACATCCAATCCCTACCATTGTTAAAGATTTATTGTATGATAGTAATAATAATAAAAGAAACAATTCACCCACACCCATAATTTTATGGCAAAAAATGGAAAATGAGAGACAGACAGACAGACACTCAGAGAGACAAACCCAAACACACACGCAGACAGAACACCGGACAAGCAAAAACACAAAGAAAAAACAAAAAAAGTGCTAAAACAAACCACACAACTCAAAAAAAAGAACAAGCACTCCTGTAAATGAATAATACTCTACACAAAACTCAAAACCCAAACATTACACCCGTTTTTGCACAATACTTTCTTTAGGGTGGGGGGAAAAGAGACCTACCTACTCCACCAACCCCTTCCTTTCCCTTGAAAGAGACTCTCCCTAGGCGCTAGTACTTGCAGGCTCGGTGGTGTGCCTTAAGTCCCGCAAGACTCATTAATCACTGTTTGGCGCTTGCAATCCTCTTCGCCTGGCTGCCTGCGAGCGTGAAACGTTGAAAAGGGGTTCGTTCCGACTCCGCCAAAGTGTTTGTTCGTTTCGTGTCGTTGTTCCTTGTTCTTAGAGGGCTCATTAGACGCGTGTGAGTGACTGTAATAGCCACCTGAGGGTGGTGACCCTGCACCTGACTGTAACAGCCCCCTGAGGGTGGCGACCCGTGCACCCCCCCCCCCCCCATCCCCCCCCCCCCCCCCCCCCCCCCCCCCCCCCCCGATAAAGTCTGCGTACTATACCATGTCCCGTATTGGGGGTGTAGCCTAATCGATGGTTGAGGGGGTGGGGGGGGGGGGGTTACTTCAAAATTTAGTGTCCCAGAGGCGGGGTATTTTTTTGTGTGTGAGAGGGGAAAAGGTTTTTACTAAGGGGGTTTTTAAAAGTGTTGTGGGGGTTTTGATTTTTTTTTTTGTTTTTTTGTTTTTCTGTCCCGTTTGATTTTTTTTTTTCTAGATCTGCCCTCTTTGTCATCCCCAAATGTTTAAAAAAAAATGCCCAATAAAAAAAAAAAAAACAATGCTGACCAATTTTTTAGTTTTTTTAAATTAGTTTTGTTTGTTAGTTAGTTAGTTAGTTAAATTTTTTTTTAGTTTTGTTAGTTAGTTTTGTTTTGTGGGTTTTTGTTGTGTGTGTGTGTGGGGTTTGTGGGTTGTGTGGTGTGTTGGTGTTGGGGGTGTGTTGGTATGTTTTTAAGTCTGTTTGTAGGGGTGTATTTAAAAGGGGATGTTTTTTTTGTTTTTTTTTCTTTGTTATTTTAAAGTTTTTGTTTGTTTTTTGTTTTTAAAAGTTTTTTTTAATTTCTTTTTTTTATTTTCCCCCCTTTTTTTTTCATAACAAAAAAAATTTTTTTTTAATTTCTTTTTGCATTTATGATTTCGTAATTTTTTTGTTCTTTTTCTTTTTTTTTGTCCTTTTTTGTTTTTAGATTTTTGCTGGGTTTTTGCGTTCCCCATTGATGTTAAATTTTAATTTCCCCAAAAACGGGTTTTTTGTCTTTGTTTTTGCAGGAAAAAAACCTGGGGTTTTTAAATGATGGGTTCTTCCCCCTCCCCTTTTTCCCCCCTTTCCCCTACTTTTTTTTTCTGCTTTTTTTAAACTCCCTTTTCCTCCCCTCCTGCATCCTCCTTCTTTTTTCCCCCTCTTCTTCTTTTTTTTTTTCTTCCTTTTTTTTTTTTTGAGATAAAAAGTAACTGGGAAAATTTTGGGAAATTTCTCATCGGGAAATTTTCCCTTTTCCCCTTTTTCCCTCTTCGCGAATTTGTATGGGCGGCTTTTCTTTTTCTTTCCACTTTTCTCTTTCCCGCTCATTTTTTTGATGAAATTTTTCTTTTATCATTTTTCGTCCCGTACCCTGATTCGTTCGTGACTTTCCCCCCGTTCCCAAACACTTCACTTTTTTGAAAGGGATGTCGCCCCAATTATTTTTAAAGTAAAAAATTGGGATTTTTGGGTTTTATTGTGTTTTCTTTTCCAATAAAGACGTTTATTTTGTTTTTTTAAATTTTTTGTTTTTTATAATTCTCCTTTACTTAATTATTTTTTTAATTTTAAAAATTTTTAAATTCCCTTACTTTAGTTTCCAAACTCTATGGGTAGTTATTCTGTTTTTTATACCTGGAAAGGTTTTTATTCATAAGGGATTTATTTTTGTTCAAAAAGCAAAGAGCTCTGGGGGTTTACCAATGGTGAAAATTTTGCCCCATTGGGGCCGGTTTTTTTTTTTTCCCTCATTTAAGGTTTCTGCAATTTTCCCAAATTTTTTTAAATTTAAACAACTAAAACCTAAATTTAAAAAAATTAAAAAAAAGGGGGGGGGGGGAACACATAAAAATAAAACTAAACCAGGGGTGCATTCCCCCACAACCCAAAGGGGGAAGGGTGGAAAACCAATGGAAAGCAACAACCCCTTTAAATCAACCAATCCAACACTAAATTTTTTTCTTTAAAAAAGGATTAACGGCAGAGTGTTAACTACCCGCTTTCTCCGTTTTTTGTCGGGTCCTTAATCCACCCGACCCTCAGGGCACATCGTTTAAATTTAAAAGGTCAAGTGGGGTTTTTTGAACATTTCCGTTTTTCCCAGTGGGCCCAATGGTTTGGGCACCCCCACTGGTGTATGTGTCTTTTTTGTTTTCCCCTATTGGGCCCCCCCGGGGGGTGGGGTACCCCCCGACCTTTTGTGAAGTGTTTTGTTTTTTTATGTGTTGTTTTTTTTATCAAAAGGGGGGGGTAAAATTTCCCCCTCTCAAGTGATCCTTATCGGCCCTCTGGGGTTTTCGGTTTTGATTGCAGTTTGTGGGGATTTTTTTTTATTTTTTTTTTTAAGGCATTTCGGGAGGGGGAAGGGGGGTTTTTTTACAAGTTTTGGGGGGTTTTTTCTTTATTTATTTGTTTTTGTTTGGTTGGGTGGGATTGGGTTTTTTTCCGTACGCTTGGTTAATAGGGTTTTTTTTTTTAAAAGTATCCATATTTCTTTTTTAGATCTCATTGTTCAAAAAAGATAAAAAAATAATTTTTTAAAAATCGGAAGTTAAAACCCAAAATTTAACGTGTTCAAAAAGTTTATGAAAATTTTAAATTGATTCTGTTTTTCTACCAAGGTTTGTTGTTTCCTGTCAGGGTTTTTATTTGGGCCCCTTTAAAGGGGTGATCAAAGAAAAAGTTTACTTGCCCTTTACTTAAAAGAAAAAGCGGGTAATTGGGACTAAAAGGGGGGGAAACAAGAGAAAGGAGGGGGAGAAGAGAGAGAGAGAGGAGAGAGAAGAAGAGAGAGAGGAGAGAGAGGAGAGAGAGAGAGAAGACAACAGGGGCAGACAGCAAAACAGACAAGGGCAGACAACAAAACAGACAACCAGAAAGAGAGAGAGAAGAAAGAAGACAAGAGCCCGAAAGGGGTGAAAAGACGAGAAACAGACAAAACAACAGACAACAGACAGACAGACAAAAAGACAACAACCGTCCAAAAAAAAACAAACCCAAAAACACGGCAAACCACCCCGCCAGCCAACAGAAAAGACAGACAAAAAACCCCCCCCAACAGTAGGGGCGAACAAACACAAAACAGACATTTTGAACGGGCAAACACAGACAGACAGTATGGACGAAAAAAAACAGACAGACAACCCAAAAAAAAACACAGACCGTATTTTACGGACAAAAAACAACTTAAAGAACGGACAAACACAGACGTAAAGGCCCGGGCAAAACGACCAAAAACAAACACAAAAAACAGACAAATGGACGGGGCCCAAAAAAAAACAAGGGCCGGGACAAACCGACCCAAAAGACCCCCCAAAAAACAGAAAAAGGACCGCAACATCCCAACCGGCCCGGCCAATACAACCAAACCCTACAGAAAGGCAGGGGGTTGTAAAAATTTGGAAAAAACGACGTGTATTGACTTTTTCCCCGAATCGAAAATGTCCCGGTTTTTTTTAACCCACTTTTGCGGAAATCCCCCCCACAACACACCCCCCAACACCCCACACACACACACACACCCACACCCCACCCCACACACACACAAAAACACACACCCACCCCAAACACACAACACCACACAAACACCAAAACCCCACACCCCACAAAACACATAAACCTGGGGTGGGGCGAAGGGGCGCCCCCAAAAATACGGCCCCGGCAAACATTCAACAACACAAGAAAACCAAGAGAGAAGAGAGAAAAAGAAGGAGAGAAGAAGGGGAAGGAGAGAGGGGGAAAAAAGAAAAGATAGAGAGGAGAGATAGAGAGAAAAGGGGGGAGGAGAGAATAAAAAACAGGGCAGACAACCAAGGGAAAAACAGACAGACAGTACAGAAAAGACAGACAGACAGACAACAGACAGACAGAGACAAAAGGAAAAAAAAAGACAGAACACTGACCAAAAACAGAAGATGAAAACAGACAGACAACAACAGAAAACAAAACCCCAAAAAAGCACAGAGAAAGAGAGGGGAGAGATAGAGACAAGAAAAGTAGAGAACCCGAGACAGAAAAG
The DNA here is from genome assembly GCA_030674155.1 of Stramonita haemastoma. Lineage (NCBI taxonomy): Eukaryota > Metazoa > Mollusca > Gastropoda > Neogastropoda > Muricidae > Stramonita > Stramonita haemastoma. The sequence continues at coordinate 2,786 of JASPKP010001655.1, read as the reverse complement.
GGCAAAACAGAAAACACAATTGACAAACGAACCCGCGAAAAGAAATGTAGGCAAAAAGGGCTGTCCCCTCAGACGCCCCACAGACAGGGGAACACCCCAAAAAAAACCGACCCGCCAGAGAGGCCCTTTTCCCAAAACCTTACAACTTTAAAGAGAGTCTGTGTACAGGGGGCTGTGTCTTTTAGTGGACAAACAGACAAACCCGACAGCCCGACAGAAAGAGGGGGTAAATTTCCCCCCCAAAAACCCTTTAAAAAACTCAAGAGTGTCCCTTTTATACATGAGGCTGGGACGTGTCCCTTTAAGTGAAAAAAAGACAACAGAAAAAAGACCAAGACCCGAAAAAAGACAGAAACGGGGAAAAGGGGGGGGGGGGACGGTTGGGGCCATCAAAAAAAAGGGCCCGGGAAAAAGATCCCGGATCCCAATATTTTTTTTAAGGGGCCCGCCTTTTTTACTGTGGGCCTTGCTGCCCCAACTAAAGAAGAGAGAGAGAGAAGAGAGAGAGAGAAGGGGAGAAGAGAGAAAAGAGAAAAGAGAAGAAGAGAGAGGAGAGAGAGAAAAGAGAGAGAGAAGAACAGACAGACAGACAGACAGACAGAAAAACAGACAGACAGAAAAGGGCGCAAACCCGACAGGACAGACAAACAGAAAAAACAGAAAAAGACAGGGCCCCCCACACACACACAACCCCACACACCCCACACGAACACACACACACACACACACCCCCCCAAAACCCCAAACCCTGGAAATTAAAATAAAATTGATTTTCTTTGAAAAAACAACACACCAAAAACACAACCCCACACACACACACACACACCCCCCAAAACCCCCCCACAAGAACCGCAACCCAAAAACACACCCCAAAAAAGACCCCAAAAACCCCACCCACACACACCCCACAAACACACCCCCAATTTTATAAAAAAAAAACTCCCAAACGACACACCCCAAAACCCCCAAAACACAAGGAATCAATTCACCCCCAAAAAAAAAAAATCAAGCAGACAGAGAACCCCCTGGGGGCTCAGAAAAAACCCCACAAAAGCTTAAAGGGGCCCGCCCAGCCTGTGGGAAAACCCAAAAAGTCTTGGCCCGGGTCAGTGGTGGAAAAAACAACCACCAATCAGCCCCGAATCACTCAGTTTTCCCCTTCCAACCCCAGTTCCCGTAGAGGGCCCCCAAAGGGGAAAAATTCCCCTATAAAATGTTTTCCGAAAAAAAAGCTTTTGGGGGTTCCCTCCAAGTAGGCCAATCCCCAACCCTTTAAAATTTCATTGGGGCATTCAGGGGGAAAAACCCCCTCCCAAGATTTTATTTATTAAGGGAAAAGGGAAGGTTTTAAGGAAATTGAGGAAGGATGGAATTTTGGATGGTTCCCCCAATTTTGGGTTAAAAGGGTGGTTTTGGTGCTGGGGAATGTAGTAACGGAAAAATTTAGATTATTAAATGTAGAAATGGAATTAGGATAGTAAAAAAAAAAATTAAGTGAAAGGGGAAATTTTGGTTTTAAAAATTAATATTATAAGACCCAAATTTGGGAATAAGATAACTTTTATAAATTTTAATTTTTGGAATAAGGGCTTAAGAGGAGAAAAGTGAGGGAAAAAAGGTACAAAAATTATCCATTAGTACCAAAGAACCCCAAAATTTTAAAAAAAAAACACAAAAAAATGTTTAAAAAGTTTCTATAGCTAAGTAATTACCCCCAAATTAAAAAAAAAATTTTAAAATATAAAAAATAATGAAGTTTAAATAAAATAGAAATGTAGGAAAAGAAGAAAAAGATAAATTTTTTAACCCCAAAATTTTTCCGCACCCTTTTTAAAAAAACCGCCGCCCGGCCGTCTTTTTCCCCGTTCCCCTTCCACTTTCTCTCTCCCCATCCTTCCTCAACTTCCCCCCCCCCCGGCCCCTCCCTTGCCCCGCCCCCCCACCTCCCACCCCCCCCCCTCCTCCCCCCCCCTCCTCCAAAAACCCTCCCCCCTCCTCATTAAAAAAAATTTTTTTTTTATTTTTTTTTTTTTTTTAAAAAATTTTTTTTTTTTTTTTTATTTTTTTTCCTTTTTTTCTTTCTCCCCTTTTTCTCTCCCCCGGCCTTCCCCCTTCCCTTTCCCCCCCTCCCTTTGGTTTTTTTCCCCCCCCCCCCCTTTTTCTTTCCTTTTTTTTTCTTTTTCCCCTCCCTTCCTTTTTTTTTCCCCTTTTTTTTTTCCCTTTTCTGCCCCCCCCTTTTCCCGCCTTTTTTCCTTTTCCCTCTTTTTTCCCCCCCCGCTTGGTTTTCCCCCACCCCCCCTTTCCTCCCCCTTTTTTCTCTTTTTTCCCTAATTTTTTATTCCCCCCCCTGGGTTTTTTTCCTTTTTTTCCCCCTTTTTTTTCCCAAAAGCTTTTTCTTCCCCCCTTGTTTTTCTTCTTTCCCTTCCCTCCCCCTTTCCCCCCCCCTTTTAGGTTGGGTTTTTTGTTTCCTTTTCCCCCCTTTCCCCCGCCTCCCTTTTTCCTTTTCCCCTTCCCTTCTTTTTTTTCCCCCCCCTTTTTAAAAATTTTTTTCCCTTTTTTGGCTCCCCGGGGTTTTTTTTCTCTTTTTTCTTTTTTTTCTTTTTTTCTTTTTTTTGGGGTTTTTTTTTTTCCCCCTTTTTTTTTTTTTTTTTCCGTTTTTTTTCCTTTTTCTTTTCCCTTTTTCCCTCCCCTTTTCTTCTTTCTCTTTTTTTCCCCCCCCCTTTTTTTCCTTTTTTTTTCTTTTTTTTTTTTAATTCGTTTTTTCCCTTTTTTCCTCTTTTTTCTTT
>JASPKP010001654.1:17500-25000 GCA_030674155.1 Stramonita haemastoma | reverse complement strand
ACAACTGGTGAGTCTGTTTGCTAAATGTTGAAAGTAACTAGTGCACTTTTTTTTTTGAAGTTAGGTATGTCGTTCCCATTCAGCTTTTTTTTGACAGTGAAAGTTACCCTGCATAATAGAATCCAGCAAACCTTTGGGCCTTAGGAAAACCTTTTAACAATCATAAAGAAGCCTAAACTTAAATGGTATGCGCATGTCACAAGATCAAAGGATTTGCAAAACATTACTGCAATGCACTATCCAGGGAGGAAGAAAAAGAGGCAGACCAAGGAAGAGATGGCAGGACAATATCAGCGAATGGACAAGCCTAAAACTCAGCAAAACCCTGAGAAAGGCAGAACAGAGAGAGAAATGGATGGACCTGATTGTCAAGTCTTTAGGGGTGTCCCCATGGTCACCAGATTGAGGGATAGACATACAGATAGACAGACAGACAGACAGACAGACAGACAGACAGACAGACAGAGATAGCTAGGTAGCTGCTGTAGCTCTTCCTGATAACAGTCCTTCATAGCTACATCTAGGGAGGGAAGACAAGAAAGAGAGAGAGAGAGAGAGAGAGAGAGAGAGAGAGAGAGAGAGAGAGAGAGAGAGAGAGAGAGAGAGAGAGAGAGAGAGAGAGAGAGAGAGAGAGAGAGAGAGAGAGAGAGAGAGAGAGAGAGAGAGAGAGAGAGAGAGAGAGAGAGAGAGAGAGAGAGAGAGAGAGAGAGAGAGAGAGAGAGAGAACACTGAACACTGAAATGGTTTTAATTGCACATCGGCCTTGGGCCACAATACAATGCACAGAGGATTTTGGAAAGCATCACGATATAACGCATTGCATAACACACAGTAATCAACATTCGATACATATTTATGCATTTATAGCATACTGAACAGATGTAAGGTGCTGATTAAATAAGTTTGCTGAGTTTTCACTTCTCTAGTATTATTGGAATCAAGATTACGGGTAACTACAAGAACATGGTGAAAAATGTTCCATACTTTGTGGTTACTTCTATGAAAACGAAAGATTTTGTTTTCGTCCTGTGGTACTACTCTCACATCTCAACACTTATGTAACTTTTCTTCCTTCTGATGATATACAACAAAACCACATTTGCAAAAAAAAAAAAAAAAAAAAAAAAAAAGTCTTTCTTCGTCATTATTTGTTTGTCCTTGAATGCAAAACTGTTAACATTCTATATTACACACCATTCCACGCATTTTGCTGCACACTGATGCACCAAGCTTTTATACAAATGAAACATGTTGAGAAACACAAAAAATACTTTACAATCACATCAAACCAAACACAGCTACTAGACAGACTATTAAGGAAACATTTGTAATGTACATTTTACATTAAGTTGATGATAGGCTAGTTATCAGGGTAGAGATGCAGATTAGAATACCAGTTAAAGTTAAAGTCTGTCCCGAGCCATAAGGCTCATCAGGCCGGTGCTTATCCCGCACAACAACATTGACCCTGTAATAGTCCATTGGAGTTGTTTGCTGGTATTGCATAAAAAAGAAAGTTGATACTTCAAATCAATAGGCAGTTACACTCACATAGAAGTACAGGTCATGATAAGCTCAAAATCCTTAAGATATTTTCTTCCGTCTGTTGATTGCATGGAACACATACTTTGATATATTATATCTATGGATAGGGTTTGTGACTCTTAGCAAAACATGCAAAGGAAGATCTTTTGATTCCTTTAGAAATTTGAACCTCAAATCATCATACACTGGACAGGCAAACAAAAAGTGATGTTCATTTTCAATATGATTTTTACAGGATGGACAAGCTTTATCATGATTAGAATCCTTGTAGCGATTTACATTGTTATTCAGTGGCAGAACGTTGAATCTAACATGCGAAATGGCAACACGGAAGCAATATACATCAATATCTACAATATATCGTTCTTTTTCAAAAACAGACTTGAATGAATTGTAAGTTTGATATCTGTCACGTTCTCTGAGAGTGCCAGACCATTCTTGGGTAAACATATCCACAAGCCTCTGTTTAAATATATGCAGAAACGTTTTTACACTCCCAACACCCTGCTATAACCAAACAATATTAAAACCAGTCATACATAATATTTCTCTTATTTTTGATACCCAACATTGCTTCCCAGTGCTGTCTAATTGTAGTAACATGTGATAGGCTTTATACGGTAATCGTTCTCTATTCATTTCTAACAATCTAAACCAATATCTTAGGCAGGTAACATATGAATTTACATAGAGTGGATACCTACCCAAATCTCCATATACCATTTTGTTGGGTGTCTTAATTGGGACTCCTAGAAACCTTTTACATGCACGCATATGGACCTTTTCTATGTGTTCTAACCTATTCATTCCCCATATTTCTGCAGCATATAACAATATTGGTTGTATTTTCATATCAAAGATTTTAAAATAAGTGTTTGCTGTCATTTCTTTATATTTTTGAAAAACTATATTAAGCTGAACTACCCCCTTTTTGCCTTTTGTTGTTAAATGCAATGTACCATTTTTAGCACTTATCATTGTTGTAAATTTAAATCCTAAATAACAATAGCTGTTAACTACTTCTAACCTATTACCATCATAGAACCACTTCTCATGTTTTCCCAAAAATCCCCCTTTCCTAAATACCATGACCTTTGTTTTATCAATGTTTACAGTTAATTTCATATTATTACAACATGTTCGTAAAATATTCAACTGATTCTGAAGACCACTTGGTGTTGTTGATATCAATGCAACATCATCTGCAAACAATAGGATAAATAATTCCATGATATCTGGGAACAATTGTACCCCATGTTTACCGTTTTCATTCATTTGGTTAGCTAACTGATTTATAAATAATGTGAATAGTGTCGGACTGAGTACACAGCCTTGCCGGACTCCAATAGGACAATCAAATATTTCAGTTAATTCTAAATTTGCACGTACACATGATTTTAATGAGTTGTACATAGCTTGCAGTGCAGCAAAGAATTTTCCTTTTACTCCTTGATCTCTAATACATTGCAATAGTTTATTGTGCTGAACAGAATCAAAGGCCTTTCTGAAGTCAACAAAGGCAACATAAAGTTTTCTACCTTTTTTACTCATGTGGTTCTGGATGACAGCATATAAAGTAAATATCTGATCAATTGTAGAATATTTTCTACGAAATCCTGCTTGGCATTCTGATATTAAGTTATGACTTTCTAACCAGGTGTATAGTCGCCTGTTCAATATTGAGGTATAACATTTAGATATTATGCTTAGGAGAGAGATTCCTCGGTAGTTATCAACATCATTTAAATTTCCTTTTTTATGTAATGGTACGATTATGGCTGTTGACCATACCTGTGGGTAAATTCCTTGATCAAAGACAACATTAAATAATTTTGTTAGAAACATGACAACAGTATTACCACCACATTTTAACATTTCAGCTAAAATATCATCTATCCCACAGGCTTTTCTATCTTTAAGTTTGTTTACTACCTGAATAACTTCTGCTTCTGATATTTCTGTATCTAAAACATGATCTGTTTCCTCTAAGATTTCCATATCATTGCTAAAGTCCCTTTGTATCTCTTCATTATCCCCTTGAAAAACAGTTTTGAAATGTTTATACCACTCATCTCTAGTGATACTGTTTACTACCTTTTCTTTATTTACACAACCCATTTTTCTGAGTTCATTCCAAAAATTTGACCCATTGCTCATTTCTTTTTCCAATGCTTCAGTTTTCTGTTTTCTGAAAGAGTGTTTTTTAGTTTTCAAAAGATACTTATACTGTTTTCTTGCTGTAACATATATTAGCCGATCAGCTTCTTTTCTAGTTGCTCTAAAACATCTAAGCTTCTTTCTACATTCCTTTTTTGCTTTATCACATTCATTGTCAAACCATTCTGACCTTTTTGCCCTACCAATACGACATCTTTTAAGCATGCATCTACTAGCTTCTTTTAAACTATCTACAAATACTTCTAGAGCACCATCTACATCACTATCTAAGTTATCAATGGCCATTTTCAAGCTGTTTTGAATATCTGTGCTCTCCCATGAATTCCTAAATTCATTTTCCAGTGCTGTATTCCAGATAAATTTTTCAAATTCAGCATTTACACTTACTTTCTTTTTAATGTGCCAGTCATTGCCATTTCCCAATACTTCTGCCTCCATGACAATAGGCAAATGGTCAGACTCTATACAGTTTTCAACAACTAAGGCAATTACATGAATAGAAGAAAAAAGTTCAACAGATATAACAAAATAATCCACAGTGCTTTCCCCAGAATGTCCAACATAGGTACAACTATCATCAAAGTCTGCTTCTCTCAGTCCATTTAATATAATACAATCATACATATTACATAATTCAATCAACTGATCACCAAAGTTGTTGACAACCTTATCATGTGATTTCCTTGGAAACTGGTTTTCAGAAGGATTAGATGTTTCATCAAAGTCAGTGCTATTTCCATTGAAAGAATAATTCTTACTTGCTGTTCTTGCATTTAGATCCCCCGTTAACAGAACAAAAAAGTCTCTATACAAGTCATACAAATGTTCAAAACACTGCTCTAGCATCTCCATGCCATAAACATTCTGCTGGCTATTCCAGAATGTAGAATCACATGGAGGTAGGTAACAACATATGTACATAATACTTTTTTCAGTACAGAAAAGATCTTTATGTATATATACCACAACAATATTTTCTTGTTCTACATGAATACGTTCTACAAACTTGGAAAATGTTTTTCTTATTAGAACAATTACGCCACCAGAGTACCTCCCTTGGTGAGACAATTTTTTTGCCTTTGAGGTGAATATAACAAAATCATTAAATAAGTTGGATTCAAATTCAAACCCTACAAACGTTTCAGTTAAACATATAAAATCATATGAAGTAAGGAAGTTAATGAAATCTACATTCTCTAGTTTAGGCAAGAGACCATTTACATTATAATTTAGAAATTTAACTGAACTATTATTTACATTTTGTACAGACATAGATTCATTTAGACATGCTATGCACTGTTCCTCTGTTCTTGAGGAGTTACTGTCTGACAAGGTGGCCCGGCCGAATCCCTATTTACTGATGCCTGTGGCATCTTTCTTTTTATGTTGGGACATTGACTGTTGTGGCTTGTTTTTGTCCTGTGCTTGATTGACAGACTCCGCCTTTTTAAAAGAATCTACAATATTGCCTTGACTGTTAGATCTATTGGCAGTTTTCTTGTATGCTTGTCTGCTAATTCTAGAGCTGGATACAGCCCTTCTTGGTCGTGGACTGCGAGCAGCATGCAAATGTGTTGGGGTCAGACCCTTCTCTTTGTCAAGGTGATCACATGTTTGTTCATTGTCTGGTTTGCTAGTGGAACAGTCGTCAGTCTCGTCTTCCCTGATTTTGTCAACTGTTTCAGTTATGTATGTCTGACCTTTATTTACATTTCTGTCATGTCTTGGTAAAATTTCAGCACAACTGGTATCAAATGCATCCTCACTGATACAACTCTCTTTTCTAAGCTCAATAGATGCAGATGTGCCTTGAGCTTCAGTGTGAGGTTCTGTGATGTTAGCAGTGTCACTTGTTATACTGTCATCATCATTTGTGTCTGTCTTGTCTCTGTCTTGGTCATGTATGTCAAGTTTTTCCCCAGTTACTTTGTCCTGTAGGGAGTCAACACTGTAAGAGCCCTCAACATGCAAAGGATCTTCCATTTTCCTCAGTGCATGTTGAAGATTCAGGTCAGTCTTGTTGGCACTGTCTCCTTCCAAATGAACCATGGTACGCCTTGTGATCCTCTGATGCCCATTTGAAGTTTTGAGGCACCTTTCGTGGGACTCTGTATTCACTGCACTATGTTTTTTCACAGAGTCTTTCATTCTCACAATTCTTCTGTGGTCCAGATCATGTTGTTCACTTGCTCCTCCAGTTTGTACAGCACCACTGTAGGAGAGAGCACCAGGAACCACTGGCACAGATGTCTTTTTTCTATAGTCCTGCCATCTGGGTTGACTCAAGTCTCTGGGTCTGTCTTTTCTTCTGGGACTATTGATTGGGCACTCCCCAGGTCTGCCTGTCTGTGGCGTCCGTCACGCCACATGGTTTGATATTGATATGGTGATCTATATCTATTGCTGCCATGTCTGGGAAACAAAGAATCACCATATTCATGGGTACCGTCCAGTTGGTGTCTCTCGGCCCGTTGACTGTGCTCTGCTGTAAACTTTTTAGTCTGGTAGCCATTTGTGTGCCAAGCATTCCCTTTGTGTTGAAATCTGTGTGATTGCCAGCCTGTACTTTAGGCCAGTCATTTTGTTTGTAGCTGCTACTGAATGATCTGGGCTGCTCTTTGTCATACACATACAATTTTCCTCCATGAAAGTAAGCGGTCTTCCCTTGACCACGGTGGAACTCCAGTAAGTCCCGCTGGCGAGTGGTCAAGTCAGCAGCAACCCGAATACCACTCATTCTCAAATCATCTCGCAGCTCCTTGTCGCACAGAACAGCCATCTTGTCAGTCCAGTGGCAAAACTGTACAAGTATAGGCCTGGGTTCCTCACTGTGATGGCGAGGTCTGCCAATGCGGAATGCCCTGGCAATGTCTGTTTGCTGCCAGCTAGGTGAGGTTGAATGGCTATTTAGTACATCTACAATCACCTGGCTTGTTGCATGTTCGTCTTCCCACCTTTGCTCCTCAACACCAATAAACCTCAGGTTTAAAACTCTGGTATTCTGTTCAGCAGACTCTAGTTTTTTTTCAAGCGCCTCTATCCTGTCTGACATTAATGCTTTATCTTCTTTCAGTTCTTTGATGTCTTCTGTATGCACTTGTACATTGTCTTTCAGTTGGCTTAATTCAGTAAATAAACGTGAAAAACTGTCTTCTAGACTACAAAACTTTTCATCAATACTGTTCTTTATTCCTGCTAAATGTAACTGTAAGCCCTGTTGCATCTGGTCAAAACGAAAGTCAATAAAATACAGCAAGTTGCCTTGAGGAGGAACAGACATTTTAGAAGACAACTTTCAGGTGCCTATGTTTGAATGGCAGTCTCAAAATGTCCACTACACACACACACACACTAGTGTCCACTACACATCAACACAACACACATCAAAAGTGCTAAATTTAGCTGTAGCCAAATGACGTGCAAACATCACGAACTAAACACGTGCAACTTGGCCCCATCCGAAGATTAGACTGATGGTGAGTTGCTGTTGTTGAAATCAGAAATGGGTTTCCTTCTTTATACAATGTAAATATTCAAATGTTCATTTAATAACGATGACTGACCTTTTCGACATCTTGATAGTACCTTTAGATGCATACACATACTATTGATACCTCAGCCAAATTTCAACAGGATCACTGCACTCAAACTATCCACAATTCAGTACAAATTAACAGAGCTGATCTGCACATCTACATCTTGCCACCATATCGTTCAGCCCCCCGAGAGAGAGAGAGAGAGAGAGAGAGAGAGAGAGAGAGAGAGAGAGAGAGAGAG
>JASPKP010001654.1:0-15000 GCA_030674155.1 Stramonita haemastoma | reverse complement strand
AGAAAGATTTTCTACGCTTATGCTTTTATCTTTTACAAAATAAAAGTACAAAATCACAAAATCAGATTAGAAAATAGAGAGGGAAAATATGATTGACTACATAGATAGATAGATAGATAGATAGATAGATAGATAGATAGATAGATAGATAGATAGATAGATAGATAGATAGATAGATAGATAGATAGATAGATAGATAGATAGATAGATAGATTTATTTATTTATTTATTCTTTTATATCGAGGAAAACAGAATAAGCGATCATGTGCTTTTTTAGATAGATAGATAGATAGATAGATAGATAGATAGATAGATAGATAGATAGATAGATAGATAGATAGATAGATAGATAGATAGATAGATAGATAGATAGATAGATAGATAAGTTACCCTCATTCTTCTGTGTGATTGTATCACACCTGAATTTATCAAGTGTAACTCATTAATAAAGTGCTAATCTACAGGCTGTATTGTGTGTCACTTTCAGTTACAGCAGATTTTACTGCCTGAGATTTGGTCTGTCTCTCTGGGGACAGCGTGTGCCACAAGAGGAGCGCCACCCTTTTTTTCTCTAATACTTCTGTGCTTTTTTAAAAATTTGTTTTCCAATTAGACTGACATTCTGGGACACAATCTTGTCAGAGACACAGCTCTTGTGCCGTGGATTATTTTATGGGCATTAGATGAGTGTTGCACCTGGAACTTAGGTTTGCTGCAACATCAAAAATACCAGTACCCAGACCACCATTCAAAATTTTAATGGATTGGTTCAAATGGGGATCAAACTCACGACTTGCTGATTTCTAGACAAACGTGTTACCTCTAGATCACAGTTGTCCTGAGATAATAACAGAAAAGTCTTTAGAATAAGACATGCTATCCATTGTCATAGAACCAAGCTCCTCAAGCATTCCTGTCTACTCTGTGATGGCTTTGTATGGAGGCACAAACGAAGATTGAAGTTCATATTTTTTCTTTCATTTAAGCAATGCATATAGATATGCATTATTATCTTCGTGAACTTAGGAATATTAATTTCATGTTTTCCATAGAGATGTAACTATAAAGGACTGTTGAGAGAAAGAGCTACAGCAGCTGGTCAGTCTGTGTGCCCATGCCTGAAAGAAGTCTGGACTCACAATCAGCATGAAAAAGACCAATGTCATGGGTCAGGATGTTCCAGCACTACATCAATCTGTATCAATGAGGAAGTGCTTCAGAAACACTAACCATGTCATCTGTACCTGTCTCTTGACAAGGAAACTGATGCACACATTGCCAAAGCTGCTGCACTGATGTTAAAACTTGTCAAGAAAGTATGGGACAACAGCAGTCTTGCCCTGAACACCAACCTCATAAATATGTTTTGTATGCCTACATAATTATGGTCAAGCTTTGCCATACACTAGATAGGTGTGTTTGAAACTGAACTGTGGAGCATCAGGTCAACTCCATACTTCTGCAGCGAACACACCGTCCTCATTGTCCTGCAAAGTTAGAAGGTATTGAAAAAAATGTGAAGATGAAGGTGTTTCCATAAAGTGTTCATATCTTGCAAATATGATAATGCCCTGCAGTTTTTCCCCTTGATTTCAATAACTGGTTATTTAAAATATTTTTTTTCTGTAAAAAAAAAAAAGCCTCAAACTGTGATCTGAGGGCTGTCAGTATAAACAGTATCCCCACCTTCTAGAAAATCTCTGCTAGAGACTGTCAACTGTGGACTGAAGGTTGCAAATTTGAATCTCTCAAGAGTTATAGAATTTTTTTACCTTAGCTGGCTTCTACCTTGAATGAATATGCTATGGATTTATTTCGAAGACTGGGACCACACAATTAACCATCCACTTTATAGATGCGAGTTTGAGAGTGATGCTCAAATTACCTGACCAACACATCAGGCATCTGTATCTCTTGAGCTCTGTTGACGTTGGGATTTATTATGATAGTAAGCATTGAGTACAACCCTGTCAAGCCCATCCAAAGCACATGTATTTCCATGGCAGCGTCATTACGTCATCCTCATTAACATTGATTCTCATGCAATGAAAAAAAAATACCTCTGATTCCTTGGCCCAAGCTGCTATAGTTTCATAACGATTTCAGGTTTGGTTCCTCCAAACACTGTCTGTAGCATGGGATTATTAGTTGGTGTCCTGTGTACGTTATCTCAGAACAGGCACCACTGAACACCACCAAAGTGACCAGCAGCAGTGCAGGATCCCTCTGGCTGGTGGCCCTATGGCATCCTGATATTGATGATCTCTCTTTGGACTTCTGACACAGAGGGTGAGATATAACGAATCTGGATATGGCTGTGGTGGGGAGATTGAAAAGAGGGGCGTGAAAACAGCAGTATGGGCACATCACAGATCAGGAAACAGGGCACAAGAATTATGTGTTAGACATTCTCTCTTTTCTATCCCTTTGTTTTTACCTTGTTGCATTAAACATTGCTTTTTACACAGAGTATTATTATTACATATATATGAACAATGGTGATCAGTCAGCTAGGCACCAGTTTAAAGCTTCTATAGTGCTCAAAGACATCAATCACTAGTATGACAACTACCTTGCTTCTTTCCTTCCTGTTATCATCTTTTTATCAATTTGTTTGTCTTTGTGGTCTGTTCTCTTGTCTTATCCCATAAAAGAAGTGAAATCTCTTATAGACAGATTCATTATCATCACTGTCCCCTATTTCATTCTCATCCAACCTTTTTGCTGAAAACATATGTACTGGGCCAATGGCACATAACGGCAGTACAACGCATTTTATGTTGATGGATGTATAATCAAAAAGTATTAAATGATGGTGTTCTACTTGTAAAGTCCCACCAGGCTGGTAGATTGCTGAGCCATGTGCATTAGAGGGACTGGTGGTCACTTTGTCCCATTGTGGGGAATCAATTGTCACCCACTCTTGTTTGTTTCTGGCTTTTCTCTCTTTTTTGCTGATGTGAGAAGTTCAGCACTAATGAAGGTTTGGTTGATCTTTTCCCTTCTTTCCTGAGTTGATTTAGGCAGCCTCTGTGTACACTTTCTTCATGTTATTTCAGATCTCTTCCAGTGAAGCCTCATTTTCACTTCAGTCATTCAGAACTACTTCACAATGATTGATTGTTTCAATTTTATGAGCACTTCAGTTTAACACAGCTTGTCCATGAAATATTTGCAGGGTCCAGGTGTTTAGTGAAACATCTTCATGGGTATCTGGAGGTCACAAGGGAGCTCTGGAAAGGATCATTACTATTTATCAGATTTATTAAGCCTTATAACCCTATCTCCTGGAAAACGTTTTTCACACTGGATGAAAACGGTGCTTGAAATGGCAGGCACAGATACCTCAAAATTTGGAAGCCACAGGACACGTGCTGCTAGAGCTAGTGCAGCTGCCTGTCCACTGTGCCTCCCTTGGGTCAATCATGAAGCTGTGGGCTGGAGTAGTCAGAAAACCTTTTGTACTTATAACCAAAAAGCTGTTACCTCAAACTTTGCACGGTCAGTTTTGGACACCTACCTTACAAAACAATAATGTGTCATATCTGGCTTGGACTATGTTGTAAGTAGTGAGTCTTTATTGAACAATGCATCTTCAATTTGTTGCAGACCTGTTTTTTCACTGGATGAGGTGTTTTGTATGTGTCTTGTTTGGGCATTAGGTTGCATGTCTCGCCTGATTTCTTTGTATGAGAAATAGACAAGAAATAATTTTGTAATTAATCGAGGCTTACGTAGGAAGGTGGCGTTTAATAAGGATTACCAGCCCTCCCCCATGATTTGAGATAATCCCAACGAACATACCTCCCTATTGTAAGCCTAGTGGACACAAATGCTAAATAGTGACTCACTTAGCGTGTGCTCTGTTGCTGTATCTCCCTTAATTTCTCTTCCCTCCAATTGATTCAAAATAATCCTAATCAAACTCAACCTTTCTAGTGCAAGTCTTGTTTCATTATCTACTTATAAAATTCATTATGCTTTTTACTCATAAAGATTGTGTGCACAAGACAAAAGAAGGGATAAACTATTTGAAATCCACAAAACTATCAAACTGTGAACAATCATCATTTTGGTCAAATATTTGCTGCAGAGTTTGACCTTCAGTATCTCTTTGATCATGATTGTTTACTTTCAGCCAACTGTCTTCCCCATACGTTTCACTTATACATTCTGAGTGTAGATGATGCAAGCATGGCAGTTGGGAACGAAAAAACTGTTTAATCTGTTAACTGTTTAAAACAATGTCCTTCAGCCACACTGTTGGCTCCTGTGCAATGTTAATCATGGTCAGTAACAGAAGACATACAGTTCCAAACCACAGCCTGCAGCATGACTACAGGCACACACAAGACATGAGTGATTGCTTAATCCTATGGGCTGGTGGCTACTTCAGCATGAGATTCCAGCCATTTGACCAGTTTTGCTTCAGCTGACTTCTTCTGCTTCTCTGCTAGTGTGTTGAATGTGTACATGAAAGGATTCACAGCAGAATTCAAGGGCAGCACAAAAATAGCCAGAGCTACGTTGACTTCTCCAGGTATTGCAGTACCAGCCAGTGCCAACAGTCCACAAATCCCAATGGGAAACCAGCACATGAAATCTGTCACTGCAACAGTGATCAGTCTGCGAGCTATGATCATGTCTCGTGATGCTTTACTTGTGCTGGTTTTCATGGCGTTGGTTTGTATGGACCAGTAGATAAGAGCCTGCCCTAAAGAAATAAACAAAAACAAAACAAAGTTAAACCCAATCAGAACAGAGAAAGAGTAATACCTTCCTTTAAACCCTTGTGTTGTAACTGGCAGTGGAATACAGATGCCTGTCTGACCATAGAAATTCCAGTGCTGTGTCACTGGAAGCAAGGGAACCATGGCCAAACACAAGCCAACAAGCCAGATCAGCAGACAAGCCACTGCTGCTGACACTCTGTCAAACCGAAATGTGCTGAATGGAAAATGGAGAACCACAAAACGGTCCAGTGTGATGACCCAAATGATCAGAGCTGATACTTCACTGGAAAACAGGGATAAAACACCAGCCACCTTACACATCACACTACTTTTCCATGTGCTATCATGATGGAGATATGTTCCACGGAACTGCTCATCAGCTGTTCCTATGATCAAAATGTATACGCCCATCAGAAAATCAGACATGGTCAGGTTGGTGACAAAGATACTGAAGCCACTTGAAGAGCTCATACTCTTCGCAAATAAACGTGCACAGAAACAGAAGATGTTACCAGTCACTGACAGGCAGGCTATCAGCCACAGAAAACCACGGTATGTCCAGGACTGCAACAAATCCTTGCAGGATGACAGAGCGCTGCTTGGAGCATGGCAAGACACATCAGCAGAGCTACAAGAAAGTATGTCATCACAGCACAGTTTATAGTTGTCTGTGACTATGATGCGTAGATGATTGAGGTCTTTGAATAGGTCAGGGGGAAAGTTTTTAATAGGGCTGCCCTCCATGTGTAGTGCTGTCAAATGTGACATATACTGGAATGCATTTGAGGCTATTGTGTGAATAGATGTAGAAGTAAGGTTTAGTTTCTGCAATCTAGTAAAGAGGGAAAAGTACTTTTCTTCAAAGGCCTTTAGGGATGTATATGATAAATCTAGCTCTGAGAGTGTGGGGTGCCTTAAGTGAGCTGTATCATCAACGTGGACTAATGTCAGGGGATTTTTAGACAGAAACAAGGCCTGCAGATTGTGTAAACTAAGAAGAGAAGTGATGTTGAAGGACTGGACTTGGTTGTCACTGAGGTCCAGAATCCTCAAATTGGACAGCAGGAGAGGAGGCAGGAAAGTCAATGAGCACCTGGCCAGAATCAAATGAAAAAGGTGGCAATGGTTATTGACGTCAGACAGGGTCATACCAGAACCTGTGGCATCCAGGTAACGGAGCTGAGGGAAGAGTGTGGTGGAGAAAGGCTGCACACACAGAAAGGTGTGACCTTGACAGGCACAACCCACAGGACAAGTTGTGTCACAGAATAATTCATCATCACGCAATACACAGTGAGGCCAGCCATCACACAGATGGTCATGATGAATGCAAAGCATGGACACTCTGCACCTGAAAAACCCTGGACACCTCAGGTCCTCACATCCTTCTTCATCCTGGTGGTCCAGGCAGTCAAACATCCCATTGCACCGTGTGTAGACAGGCAGACAGTCAGTGAAATTACTAGGACACTGGTAATGGCTGTCAGGACAGGATTCATTAGAATAAAGAGGGACTGATGTAAACAGTCTGACTGAATCAAAGTTGATCAAAACTTGAAAAGGAAGGTAACTATTTTCAACTAGTACCTCAAGAAACTCATCACAGTTGATTTCATCAGATTTGTCCTGGCAATGGGAGATCTGGTCACAGACCTTGCTGTAAGAAACACACTGACCACTCATACAGGTGAAGGTGTTAAGACACACAGGATGTTTACAAAGAGATTCATCTGTCTTGTCCTGACAATCAGCTATGAAGTCACAGATCAGTGAGTAGGACAAGGTGAACTGTTCATCGCTGCATTGGAATAAGGGGAACAAGACATGGTTGACTGCTAAAGATGGATGATCAACACCTGAAGATTTTTCAGGTACATGACACAACAGTAATAGCTGTTCATGAGTGCAGACTTTATAAATATCAGAACCGCAAAAAAAGATGGTGTATGTCATGTGACCTGTGGCACACACTGTCATGTCCTGTTGTTCTGAGAGCAAAGGAAAGTGTCTGCTAATTGATGACACTTTCTGTGAGCGAGAAAGGTTTTCTTCAGTTGTGTTTACCCTCCACTCACAACTGAATCCAATACTTGTCAAGCTCTCTCCTGATACAATGCATGCATGATTGTCAAACTCTTCAAAATCTATCTCATAGCAACCTTTTTTCCCGTTGTGTGATTCACGCTCCAAGAAAATATGATGGATGACTGTTTTGTCATCTAGGACTACATGCCTATACATAGAAGCTAATGACAAGTCATTGCTATAGAATCCAACAAAAATCTGGTTTACCCTTAATGGATGAGTAAGAGCATGAGGCCAATCAAATGGACACTTTGGGAAAGTAAAGGTTGCACCCAGTGATCTACAATACTCAGTGCCTATCTTTAAAATATTCACTGTCTCTTTGTCATGAGGTGTATTCATACCCTGGACAAAATGATAGCACTGATTGCAGAGTGCCACCAGTCCCTGACATTCAGGGCTGCTGAAGGGACAGTGTTCTGTTTCATCCCGTCCATCTTCACACTCTGTTTTGTGATTGCAAGCCACGTGGTGATGGATGCTGGGATAGTAGCTGACAGAACAGTTCCACTGATCATTGGGTAGCTTTTGCATGACGTTATTTTGATTAACAAAAGAAAAGAACAGTTTAAAATAGTCTGTTTTCATACAGAGATAATGGGAAAACTCTACAAGAAACTGTGTTGTTTGAAACACGTGAAGGAAATCGGATTTGTAGTGAGTTTTTCGTGTCCAGACTAGTCCACATGTTTGTCTATAAAGATTGGTATCAGCATCATACTCCAGAAAGTAACGGTACAAAATGACATCTACAGTATACTGACCGGTTTCCTTGATGCTGACAAAGACTGTATTTTCTGCTGGGACAGTTACAATCTTTCTAAGGAATGGAGACTCAGAGATGCAATGGTTTCTAGCCACTGTGATGTAACCAGAGGAGTTTGATGTCATGATGAGCAGAAGTTTTCCTGTTTCTTTTGTTCCAGTGCCACATGTATCTGCTACCAAATTCAACAGTCAATGATATATAAAAACTTACATAGAAGCACAAATGATGTTACCATTACCTTGGTGAACAATGCCTACTCCCACCTAGTAATTGATGGCAAACTGAATTTTAATGCTAAGCCAGATATTGTAACTAGAAATTGCCATTCTAGCATCTTGTTTCCTTCCCTAGTCCTCAAGTCAATGTTTAAAAGTTTCACAGATTTTTCAGTCCATGCCTTATCCCGTCTGCCATTTCTTTTTCCTTGACATGTTGGTACAAATCACTCACTCACTCACTCAGTCCCATGTCCCAAAGGACGTAGGGGGGACATGAGAGAAGACGCAACAGAGATCTTTTTCCATGCTTCACGATCCTGTGTGGCTAGTAGGTGTTGCAGGGGTTGGGCGGTCCAGTCTTTGATGTTGCCAACCCATGATTTCTTTTGGCGGCCTCTTCTTCTCTTGCCCTCAACTGTTCCTTGCAGGATAGTTTTTTTTTACAAAGTGTTTTTTGTACAAATCAATGACTGTCAAAAAAGGTACTAAACAAAATTGTAACCATATGTGGCAAAATTGTGGGCTGTGACCAACTGAAACTGAATGAATTGTATAAATGTCATGCTAGAGACAGAGCAATGCAGATTGTAAGTGATGGTACTCATGTGCTAGAAAATAATTCAAACTTCTCCTTTTGCAAATGCTTAACAGAGTATCTAAGTCTGAAACTCTTTGATTATTTTTTTTTTAACAGTTTTATTCCCATCTCAAATCTGCTGCTTAATAAATATACGGCAATATAACTGAACTGACCTTAAGCAAGCCAGCAAGTGAGAGACAGACAGAGACAAAAAGAGAGAGAGACACACACACACACAGAGAAAAAGAGAAAGAGACTGGGAGAAAAAGAGAGAGTGAAAAAGATAGAGAGAGACAGGAGGGAGGGTGGAGGAAAAGAGAGAGAGGGGGAGAGAGAAGAGAGAGAGAAGAGAGAGAGAGGGAGAGAGAGAGAGAGAAGAAGAGAGAGAGAGAGAGAGAGAGGAGAGAGGGAGAGAGAGGAGAGGAGAGAGAGAGAGAGAGGAGAGAGAGAGAAGAGAGAGAGAGAGAGGAGAGAGAGAAGATGAGAGGTGAGAGGAGGAGAGAGAGAGATGAGGAGAAGAGAAGATGATGAGAGAGAGTGAGGGAACAGCAAGAGGAGGAACGATATGAGGAGGAGAGAGAGAGAGAGAGAGAGAGGGAAGACAGGAAGTGGAGGGGTGGGTGAGGGAGGAGACTGATTGAAAGTAGGAACAGATGTGAGGTGTAATAATGGAGGAAGATCCTAGGTAGGAAATAAATGTGTCTATATGTTGGATTTGAACGTGTCAAATAAAGGGATCTGGCAAAGGGACAGAGGGAGGTCATTCCACATAGATGGATCATACATAGTTAAAAGACGACGTCCGACACTGGATTGTTTGAACCTTTGTATTTGTAAGCACATTGTATCTGCAGTAGAATGGAGGGAGCGAGAAGTGTGTAGTTGAAAACAGTCACAGAGATAGGACGGTGCAGGTGTTGTGTAGATATTTGTAACAGAGGGTATTACTCTTGTACATTACTCTTTGTGCGACAGATAACCAGTGAAGAGACTGTAAGAGAAGAATAATGTGTACAGATTTTTTTCCAAGGACAAGTTGAGCTGTAGAGTTTTGAATACGTTGAATAGAGTGGATAGATGATGCTGGTAGACCAGCCAACAGTGAATTACAGTAGTCCTGTCGAGAAAGAATGAGAGAAGTGACAAGCTTGGATGTTGCATCAGTAGACAGATACTAGCAAAGTGCTCTGATACGGCGCAACTGATAGTTGCAGGACTGACAGTTCTGGGTGATGAATTTGTGCATAGAGGGTGTGGTGTCATTATCAGCACCTAGATATTTCACAGAGGTGGACAAGGAACTGAGGTACCGCCAAAATCTTTTGATGTTATTGTGATGGAGGTGAGTTTATATTTTGTCTTTAGGATTATGGCTTCAGTTTTATCAGCATTCAGCTGTAACTTGTTTTGATTCATCCAGTTTTAAATATCTCGAAGACAGTAAGTAGCATACTGGGTCTGTGTGGTCGTCTCCATGCTGCACACATAATGTCGTGAGCTCTACCATGAT
The DNA here is from genome assembly GCA_030674155.1 of Stramonita haemastoma. Lineage (NCBI taxonomy): Eukaryota > Metazoa > Mollusca > Gastropoda > Neogastropoda > Muricidae > Stramonita > Stramonita haemastoma. Next base: position 5,105 of record JASPKP010001654.1, on the reverse strand, counting down.
ATCCTTGTGTTTGGGTTGCTTCCCTGATAACTTGATGGCAGTCAGCTGTAGTTTAGTCTGAAGTGGGTGAAAACGGTTGTTTTGTGAGAGATGCAGCGTGTTTTTTCCTTTTGGCAACCAAACAGAAGTTCAGCTTGCATTCTGTGTTGTTGAAGTTTCTTGATTTATAGTCTGCTTTCACATTAAATTAGCAAGAATGTATGGCGGTTTTGACCATATGTTTCTGTCTTTGCACCAAATTCAGATGCGTTTTGCAATTAAAGTGCAGTCTTTCAATGTGATCCCCAGTACATGCTAAATGCATCCATAGCATGTGCTCCTGGATCAGGCACTTTCAAAAGTGTCGAAGTGATAGTGTTGGCAAGGGAGGTGGGAGTAGGGGGGGGGGGGGAACAAGATTGTCTGCGACAAGGAAACACCCAAAAAACTTTAATCAGATAAAGTGAGAAGGTAGCAATGAGTCTTCATGTATGGACATTGTTTTGGGCTGCTCTCTGATTAAGAAAATGCTATGAAGTAAATCAATAACTACCATAAACTATGACAAGTGTTTTACAATGGAATGTCTTTGGTGTCATGCCCAAAACAAAGGATTTGCAGCTTCTCAGATGAGAGCAAAAACCAGTGGTGGTTGCACTGCAGGAATATTTGTTAAGGGAAGGAAACTGTTTGCATTGTCAGGGTCTAATACTAAGCACCAAATGATAAAATCTACAAAGCATGGAACCTTCAGTATTGTGAGCTTGACCCTGGTTCCTTTGTTTCCTTCTTTTCATTGACTTCTCCTCTGCCTTCAATTCTGTTCATCCATCTCTGAGTGCTCAAGGTATCTCACTGAATATCTGTTCTTAGCTAGTTCTTTGGAGTATTAGCCTTATGATAAATGTGACGCTCCACCACATAATGAGACGGAGTGCACGTGAGGTCAATTTTTAGTTATTGACATGTTATTAATGTGCAATAAAGTGGCTATCAAATACAAAAAACAGATTGAAAATCCGTCAATTCTGTGCAACATTATTACAAATTGAAATGATAGACTGCAGGATGTGACAAAATGAGAAACGGGCAAGTTTATTTTAGTAACAGGTTGTCGGAATGAGTGCTTTGGTATTTTCAAAACACATTTAAAAGCAAAAGGAATAAAAATTATACCTTGATATTTCATTATGAGATAAATAAACAGATCTAGTTTAATAATCAATCAAAATCACAAAATTGACAACTTGACCCCCACCTGCCTTTAAAGGCTCCTAGCGCAAAATTAGGTAATGTGCTAAGCGACTCATTTCGTGGTGGAGCTCCAATTTAATTGGAGTCATTCTTATTCGTGTCAAAGGGCAATATCATCAGAGAAGTGTACTTTTATTGGTTTTACACAAGGCACCTTTCTTTCCCAAAACATTTTTACTCATTGCACCAATGATTGCACTGGCTCTAATTTTGAACTACTTATAAAATAATCTGACAACTCTTTTCTGAAAGACCTACCAAACTCATACTCACATATTCTACACAAGTTGAGGACTTTTCCTCCTGGTGTGGAAATAACTATTTGGAATAAATATAAAAAGACATTGTAATTGATGTTCATAAGAGCACTCATCTGGTTCTGAATCAGTTCATTGTTGGCATAAGAGTAGAATGAGTGTATGAATGTCAATATTTAGGTACCGATGTTGATGACATTGTTGGCATAAAAGTAGAACAAGTGTATGAATATCAATATCTAGGTACCGATGTTGATGACAAAGTTCATTTTCCCTCCTAATATAGATGCACTAAAAATGTCCCTTTCGTATCTTCTTTGTTTTAGGATCTCGGTTTCTTTGGGCCAGTATCATAGTTTTACAGATGACATATTACTTTTTGTTTTTAGACAGTAATTCAATATCTTTGATGTGATGGTCTACAGCCAGAATATGAAAAACAAAATGTATTCAACAAAATTGCAACACATTGTAGTAAAACTGTGTGCAGTACAAAATGAAACTCAATGATTTATATGGGTACCATGTAAAAGAAAGGGAGAAAGAAATTGTGATTGATAACACATAATGTGCTGTCCAGACACATTTTGAATGTCTTTCTGCCTAGAAGTGATACAGAGTGCCTGGCACACAGTTCATTCAAGCATTGAACACTCTGCAGCTAAAGGCTGCTTTCAATTATCAGGTAGGATATGTCTGTGTCCAAGTCATTCCCCCTCTCACGTATGTTCTGGTTTAAAGTAATATCAGTTTTGTGCATACTGTTTGAATTGACATGTTTTAAAAAAGATTTGTGGAGAGAGAGAGGAGAGAGAGAGAGAGAGAGGAGAGAGAGAGAGAGAGAGAGAGGAGGAGAGAGAGAGAGAGAGAGAGAGGAGAGAGAGAGAGAGAGAGGGAGAGAGAGAGAGGAGAGAGAGAGAAGGCAAGGCAAGGCAAGGCAAGGCAAATTCTTTTATTCGAGGATAATAGATAAGCACACATGTGCTTTTTCACATCCAGTCCCGCCTTTAATATAATATAATAATAATAATAATAAACATGGAATTTATATAGCGCTATATCTTGTAAAAACAAATCAAAGCGCTTGCACTCGACCCTCACAACAAACAACCAATGACAATAAATAATTCTAGCAAATACGAAAGCACACACACATTCAGGGATAACATCAAAATAAAAGATATTAAACAATAAAACTATACGCAGTACCAAACAACCTACGGAAATAAGTACACTGCATATAATAAGGTAAGAGAAATGCGACAGTACACTACATATAATAAGGTGAGAAAGGTGCACTCATTCAGAAGAGAAAATCAGAAGTCACAATAAAATAATTTGGATTATTTAAGAAGAAGAAAAGAAACGAAAAAAAAAACCCAGAACAAAACAAACAAACAAAAACAAATAAACAAACAAAAAACAAAATAAAGCAAAAACCCAAAAAACAAACAAAGAAACAAAGAAACAAACAAACAAACAACCCCCCAAAAAAAACAACAACAACAACAACAACAACAACAACAACAACAAAAAAACCGCTAATAAACAAAGAGCCAGCAGGAGCCAGCAGGAGAACATTGTAATAAACAACTGAAACATCAGTCTACGTCCATATGTCTAAAGTTATACAAGTCATTTAAATCATACATTTGGATAAAAGGGGGAAAAAATAAATGATATTCTTATTTGAAGGGGGCAGGGGAGAATACTAAAAAAAAACAATTAAAAAAAAAAAATGAAAAAACAAACAAAAAAACCCCAAACATCCCAGATGTTTATAGAATTAGCAAAACATTTTTAGAAATTGGACAAAGATTTCCACTTAACTCACATACTCTCACACACAGACATACAGACACACAGATAAGAATTACACACATACACACATCCACACACATGCACACACACAGTGGTAGAGAGGGGGGAGGGGGGGAGTGTGGTTTGTTGTTTTTAATGCATCAAGTGGTTTAGAAGGTAATTTTTGAAGGTTGTTAATGATTGGTGCTGTTTAATTGAATCAGGAAGGGAGTTCCACAGTGTAGCGCCTAAGTATAGTAAACTAGATTTAAACAGGTCTATTCTTGGGATTGGGACACTTGGCTTTTCCATACTTCTGGAATGAGTTATTGGGAATTTATCTTTTAAGGATGTGGGGACATTTCCTGTCATTATCTTAAACATCATGATGCCTTGTTTGTAGTGTTGGTGTAGAGGGAGAATATTTAACTGAGTATAGTCTACTTCTAGCAAGGTTGTTTTCTTCAAAAGGACCAGTTTAAGACCACGTTTATACAGACTAACGGTTTCATGGTATTTGCACTGGCAGAATCCAACATGGTTGCTGCATAGTCTATTGAGGATTGTATATAAGCTTGAAAGAATAGTTTCCTTGAATGGAAGTGAAGAAAATGTTTGATTTTAGTTAACTGGTAGACTTTTTGGGACAAATATTTGCATAGATGAGATATGTGGTAGAACCAGCTGAGATTTTCATGGATTGTCACTCCTAGGACTTTGTGGTGAGAGGTTTGTTCAATTGCTTCCTTTTTTAAGTAAATTTTAAACAGTTTATGTGATAAATTTTGTCGCTTTTGTCTGGTGGTGATAAGCATGCATTTTGGTTTTTGGGGATGAATAGACATGTGGTTTTGTTCTGTCCATTTGACAAGTTCGTCAGCGCTTTTTTGTAGTATGGTTGCAAGATAATCAATGTTGTTATGGCAAAGACAGAAGAGAGAGAGAGAGAGAGAGAGAGAGAGAGGAGAGGGGGAGGAGAGAGAGAGAGAGAGGGAGAAGAGAGAGAGAGAGAGAGAGGAGAGAGAGGAGGAGAGAGAGAGAGAGAGGAGAGAGTGAGGAGAGTGTGTGTGTGTGCTGCTCGTGTGTGTGTGTGTGTGTGTGTGTGTGTGTGTGTGTGTGTGTGTGTGTGTGTGTGTGTGTGTGTGTGTGTGTGTTGTGTGTGTGTGTGTGTGTGTGAAAGATTTGTGGAGTGTGTTGCATGTGATGTGTGTGTGTGTGTGTGTGTGTGTGTGTGTGTGTGTGTGTGTGTGTGTGTGTGGTGTGTGTGTGTGTGTGTGTGTGTGTGTGTACGTGTTTGCGCGCACGTAAAGGAGCTACACAAATGCATATAAATATACACATATTCATACACACATACACTTATGTTTTCATAATTCAGTCAGACAGGCTGACAGACAGGCACATAGACAAACCTACCAGCCATCCTAAATGCATGAAAGCATACATGCTTTCACACATACAAATATACTACACACACACCACACACACACACACACACACACACACACACACACAACACACACACACACATACATACATACATACATACATACATACATACATACATACATACATTACATACATACATACAACATACACATACATACATACATACATACATCACATACATACATACATACATACACTACATACATACATACATACATACATACATACATACATACATACATACATACATACATACATACATACATCACTATACATACTCATACATACATACATACATACATACATACATACATACATATCATACAAACATACAGACATACATGGATACATCATACATACATACAT
>JASPKP010001653.1:22500-27210 GCA_030674155.1 Stramonita haemastoma | reverse complement strand
TTGTGCCTTAAGACTGGAAACAATGTATAAACAAACAGAATGGACGTGTGTTGGTGTTTTTGTGCCTTGAGACTGGAAACAATGTATCATGATAAAAAGGAAGTTATCTGAAACAGAATGGACGTGTGTTGGTGTTTTGTGCCTTGAGACTAGAAACAATGTATAAACAAACAGAATGGATGTGTTGGTGTTTTTGTGCCTTAAGACTAGAAACAATGTATAAACAAACAGAATGGACGTGTGTTGGTGTTTTTGTGCCTTAAGACTAGAAACAATGTATAATGATAAAAAAGGAAGTTATCTGAAACATGAGCAAAGTTTAAACCCCACAAAGTGTGATCATGAAACAACAATTTGAATATAAAAAAATACTACAACAAATATTCAAGTGGACTGTGCAGTAAACATCTAGCAATGGGAAAGGCTAACTTTGAATTTTCAAATGCATTTTCAAGAGACAGCTCAGAAAATGTAGGTGAAAGGTTTTTACAACAGGACACTCAAATACGATATGAGTATTGGAAATATGATCTCCACTTTACATCTGACATTTTTACAGAATGTTGTGATAATTTTGTGACTGCAAGAGTGTGAAGTCTTTCCTGCCCCATTTTTCTGAAAACTCCCTCACCAGTATATCCAATAGTTTTAATTTGGCATTTGAAACTGTGGTGGATCGGTAGTCTAGGTGGTAACGCGCCTTGCTAGAAAGCAAAAAGTCCGGGTCGGAGTGTGCTGTGCTTCGTATCCCGTTTGGGCCCAAAACTTATCCCCCATCCATTAGACCCTGAGTGGTGGTTTGGGCGCTAGTCTTCCGGATGAGACGATTAACCGATGTCCCATGTGTTACACATTACTATTTAGCGCACGTAAAAGAACCCACGGCAACAAAGGGGTTGACGCTGGAAAAAATTCCGTAGAAAAAAGCCACTCTGATAGGCTAAAGTTAAAGTCTGTCCCGAGCCTAAGGCTCATCAGGCCGGTGCTTATCTCGGTTTCTGTGGCGTTAAGCGACTGAGAGTCATAGACTCCCCCCTGGATAGGACGCCAGTCTATCGCAGGGTTAACCCCCAACGCAAGGTTGGTACCCCTTTTACACCTGGGTGGGGTGAGAAAATAGCCGTAAAGTGCCTTTTCCAAGGGCACAACACCATAGCCGATAGCTGGGATTGAACCCGCAACTTTTAGATTACGAGTCCAACGCCCTAACCACTGGACTACAGCGGCGGCACTCTGATAGGGAAAACAATTAATACAGTTGCCTACATGGGAAAAAAAGGTAGGCGCTGCACTTGTGGCGACACGCTCTCCCTGAGAGAGCAGCCCGAATTTCACGACGAAAAATCTGCTGTGACATAAAGTGGTACAGAACACAAAAAATACAAGAAAGGTTTCTGTCACAGTTCCATAGGATATTTATTATAGTTGCATTAACGTTGATGAGTTGTTTTGTGGGGTTTTTTTTATTAATGTTATTGCATTGTCATGTTTCTTTGGGGTGGGGGTTGGGGGTTACACACGTTTTGAATAAGACTTTTTTCGTTTAATATCACTAGAAGTTAGTATTAAAATGCTAAAGTCTGTCCCGAGCTTAAGGCTCATTAGGCCGGTGCTTATCCCGGTTTCTGTGGCGTTAAGCGACTGAGAGTCATAGACTTCCCCCTGGATAGGACGCCAGTCTATCGCAGGATTAACCCCCAACACAAGGTTGGTACCCCTTTTACTCCTGGGTAGGGTGAGAAAATAGCCGTGAAGTGCCTTTTCCAAGGGCACAACACCATAGCCGAAAGCTGGGATCGAACCCGCAACCTTTAGATTACGAGTCCAACGCCCTAACCACTAGACTACAGCGGCGGCTATTACTAGAAGTGAACAGACGTAAAGTTGGAAACAACAACAATACACGGACCTGCTGACGCAAAGCTAAAGAGAGAGAGAGTGAGGAATGGGAGAGCAGACAGACAGATACAGACAGACAACAGATAGTCGTGTGGCTCTATGAACTATGTATCTATGTGGTCAGATACAGACAAACGACAGATAGACATGTGGCTCTATGACCTGTGTATCTGTGTGGTCAGATACAGACATGTGGTTCTATGAACCCTGTATATGTGTGGTCAGATAGAGACATGTGGCTCTATGACCTGTGTGTCTGTGTGGTCAGATACAGACATGTGGCTCTATGACCTGTGTATCTGTGTGGTCAGATACGGACATGTGGCTCTATGAACTGTGTATCTGTGTGGTCAGATACAGACATGTGGCTCTATGAACTGTGTATCTGTGTGATCAGATACAGACATGTGGCTCTATGACCTGTGTATCTGTGTGGTCAGATACAGACATGTGGCTCTATGACCTGTGTATCTGTGTGGTCAGGTTCTGTGGCCCGGCCACCACAGTGGACGTCCCCACAGCCGGCCCCCCACGAAAGGTGCTGAGGTCCCAGGGGCAGGCTGTGGCGGAGACGGGGCTCCGGTTCTCGTCACTGGTGCTGACGCCCGCCCAGGTGACCTTGCTGAGCAGACAGCCGGAGGCACAATACCTCTTCCTGCATGGTCCTCCAGGGACGGGGAAGACGGTATGCCTCTACCTCAAGGCCCTGCTGTGGCTCCAGCAAGGCCGGCGGCTGGTGCTGGTGAGTATGGGTGACGGGAGTCGTGCCGTGAGCCGGTTGCTGCAGGAACAGCTGAGGACGGCGGGGCCAGCAGCCGCCACCATTGATCGCTACTGCTGTGACCTCAGTGTCATGGGTTTTAATGCTGCGGCAGAAGTGAGGAGACTCCAGCAGCAGATGGGCCAGGGCCCGTTCTCCGTCATTGTGGATGAGTTTGGAGATATCGGGTCAGTTCTGTTCTCTGGCTGCTTTACTGATTTTATTGCTGTGTGTGTGTGTGTGTGTGTGTGTGTGTGTGTGTGTGTGTGTGTGTGTGTGTGTGTGTGTGTGTGTGTGTGTGTGTGTGTGTGTGAGGGACAGACAGACAGAGAGAGAGAGAGAGATAGAGAGAGAGAAAGAATTATAACAACGATATTGATAAGAAGGGTGATAAGAGTGATGATCTACTACTACTAATAATAATAATGCTGATGATGATGATGATGATGATGATGATGATGATGCTGATGATGATGATGATGATGATGATGATGATGATGATGATGATATAATAATAATAATAATAATAATAATAATAATAATAATAATAATAATAATAATAATAATAATAATAACAGCAACAACAACAACAACAACAACAATAATAATAATAATAATAATAATAATAATAATAATAATAATAAATAATAATAATAATAATAATAATCATGATCATGATGATGATCATGATGATGTATGCAATGTACGGATCTATATCGCAGAATCTTGTACATCAACAGGATGACCAGCTATGGTCTGTGTGGTGGTCGGAGTGGAAAGACAGGACTGACTGTAGGGATGTGGTCACTGTGAAGTGTGCACCTCCTCTGCTGTGAGTGGAAAGACAGGACTGACTGTTCATTATGTAAATTATGTTGTTTTATGTCACACTGCCTGTAATGATAACATGGTGAAGAGAGCAGACTATGAGAGTTGCTGTTGTAGTTGTTGTTGTAGTTGTGGTGGTGGTGGTGATTGTGGCAGTTGCGTTGATGGTGGTGATGGTGGCGGTTGCGATTGTGTTGGTTGTGGCGGTGGTGATTGATGTTGATGTTGTTTTTGTTGTTATGTGTATGATTGGTTATTCCATGTGACAACAGGAGAGAGAGAGAAAGCAGACCGTCAGTGCAGTGCTACAGAACCCCAAGCTGTGTGCTGTATGCAGCAGACCTCACTGACCCTGTAGACAGAGAGAGAGAGAGAGAGAGAGAGAGAGAGAGAGAGAGAGAGAGAGAGAGAGAGAGAGAGAGAGAGAGAGAGAGATCTCTGTCAGTGATGACGCTTTCTTCACCTGCAGTCACGCCTTGTCTTCTCTGTTGCAGGTACAATGACCGTTACATCGCGTGGCTGACAGAGGTCCGTGCCCAGTTACCTGACGTCACTGTGTGGATGGCTGGTGTCTACACATTGAACGCGATGCTGACACCTCAACAACGACAACAACAACGGCCGCCCTGGCTGGAGGTGCAGACACTGCAGGAGTCTCTGCGCTGTCCGCCCACAGTGACCACAGTCCTGCAGGAGTCATATCATATACAAGACAACTCCATCCTCCCGTACACTGCCCCCCAGCACCCAGTGGCCACACAGGGCCCCCCAGTGAAGCAGATGCAGCATTACGGTGAGCCAGGTCACAGCGGTGATGATCCTTGGGACTGTGTCAGGTGTGCTGATGATGTCTATGATGTCATCACCTGTCAGCTGCGTGTGGGACAGCCAGGTAGAAAACTGCCTCCTCCTCTTCCTCCTCTTCCTCCTCTTCCTCCTCTTCTTCCTCCTCTTCCTCCTCTTCCTTCTCATCATTATCGTTGTCATTGTCATTGTCGTCATATTACAAAACAATATAATTCCATGCAATACAGAACACACACACCTACGCACGCACACACATACACACACACGTACGCACGCACGCACGCACGTACGCACGCACACACATACACGCACACACGCACGCGCGCGCACTCACACACACACACACACACACACACACACACAACACACACACACACACACACACACACACACACACACACACACATGTAGATCTA
>JASPKP010001653.1:12500-15000 GCA_030674155.1 Stramonita haemastoma | reverse complement strand
TGTGTGTGTGTGTGCATTGTACTGCACTGCACATTTTTCTTGATGATATTGCTCTTATTTTACTTTATTCTCTGGCCTGCGTGCGTGCGTGCATGTGTGCGTGCGTGCGTGCGTGTGAGTATGTGTGTGTGTGTGTGTGTGTGTGTGTGTGTGTGTGTGTGTGTGTGTGTGTGTGTGTGTGTGTGTGTGTGTGTGTGTGTGTGTGTGTGTGTGTGTGTGTGAGTGAGTGTGTGTATGCATTGTACTGCACTGCACATTTCTCTTCATGATATTACTCTTATTTTACTTTTATTCTCTGGCCTGCATGCGTTCGTGCGTGTGTGTGTATGCGTGCGTGCATACGTGTGTGTGTGTGTGTGTGTGTGTGTGTGTGTGTGTGTGTGTGTGTGTGTGTGTGTGTGTGTGTGTGTGTGTGTTGTTTGTGTGTGTGTGTGTGTGTGTATGTATGTGTGTGTGTGTGTGTATGTGTATGTGTATGTGTGTGTGTGTGTATGTGTGTATGTGTGTGTGTGTGTGTGTGTGTGTGTGTGTGTGTGTGTGAGTGGTGTGTGTGTGTGTGTGTGTGTGTGTGTGTGTGTGTGTGTGTGTGTGTGTGTGTGTGTGTGTGTGTGTGTGTGTGTGTTTGTAAACTGGATTTTTCTTGGCTTTGTTTGACCTGATTGTGACATTTTTTCCTGTGACTTTTTTTCCTACCCAATTTTGTGACTTTTTTTCTGTCACTTATTTTCTTGTGGCTTTTTTTCCAACAACCGCCAGATTTGTGGCGACAAGAGAGCCCCCAAGAGCTAAAAAAGCAAGTTTCTCGGAAGGAAAGCTGGTAAGTGTACGTAACAAATAATAAAGCATTGCTCACAAGAATAATGACAATATACAGCAATATGATGCACCAGGGCAAAGTGGAGGGTCCCCGCAACATGCACATACACAGACGAACATACTTACAAACACTAGCACGCACGCGTGCGCGCATGCATACCCCCCACCCCCGAAAAAAATTCCGTTTTGAACACAGATGTCAGCCAAAGACCCATTTTCAGCAGCGTCCGATTTCCACTTTTACACGGTGAAAGACCCCACGGCACTAAGACAATCTCGTACTGTATGCAGACACTCTCCCCCACCATCTTGGATAGGTGTGGCGCCAGATTTGTGGCGACATAAGAGCCCCCAAGAGCTAAGAAAGCTAGTTACTCGGAAGGAAAGCTGGTAAGTGTACTTGACAAAAAGCAAGCATTGCCCGCAAGAATAATGACAATATACAGAAATATGATGCACCAGGGTAAAGTGTAAGGTTCCCGCCACATGAGCGCACACAAACGAACACACTGACAGTCATCAGTGTTCGCAAGCGCGTGCGAGCATGCATGCCCTCCCCCCGAAAAAGGTGGCGTTTCGTGCACACATGTGAGCGAAAGAGCCGTTGTAACTCCAGTCCAACCCCCGCCACAAATCCGGCGCCACACACGTCGGAGATTGTAAGGGAGCCAGTATGCATACGGTGCCATATAGTCCTGGTGCCTTGGGGTCTGTAGCCATGGAAAAGTTAGGGCAGCACGGGCCTGAAAACAGGTCTTTGGGTCCCGTCTTTGCCCCAAACCGCACCTTTTTGGAAGGGCGGTGGGTATGCATGCGCGCACGCACGCGCGCGCTGGTGTTTGTCAGTGCGTTTGGTTGTGTGCGGGCATGTGACAGGGACGCGGCAATTTGCTGTGGGGCATCATATTGCTGTATAGTGTCATTATTTTGAGGCGCCCTGCTTGGTTTTTGGTGCTTACACTGTACCCGATGTCCTTGATGAAAACAAACTTTCTCAGCATTTGAGGGCGTCGGTGTCACCACAAGTCCGGTGCCACACACGTCGGAGATGGTAAAGGAGGGAGTATGCATACGGTGCCATACAGTCCTGGTGCCTTGGGGTCTGTAGCCGTGGAAAAGTCGGGGCAGGACGGGCCTGAAAACGGGTCTTTGGGTCCCGTCTTTGCCCCAAACCGCACCTTTTTGGCAGGGGGGTGGGTATGCATGCGCGCACGCGCGCGCGCGCTGGTGTTTGTCAGTGCGTTTGTTTGTGTGTGCGCATGTGTCGGGGACGCGGCAATTTGCTGTGGTGCATCATATTGCTGTATGGCGCCCTGCTTGGTTTTCGGTGCGTACATTGTACCGATGTCCTTGCCAAAAGCAAGCTTTCTCAGCTCTTGAGGGTGTCGGTGTCGCCACACGTCCAGCGCCACACACGTCGGAAATGGTAAGGGAGCGAGTATGCATACGGTGCCATACAGCTCTAGTGCCTTGGGGTCTGTAGCCGTGGAAAAGTCTGGGCAGGATGGGCCTGAAAATGCGTCTTTAGGTCCCGTCTGGCATTTGGGTGGGTATGCATGCGCGCACGCGCGCGCGCGCTGGTGTTTGTCAGTGTGTTTGTTTGTGTGCGTGCATGTGGCGGGGACCCGGCAGTTTCCTGTGGTGCATCATATTGCTGTATATTGGGCGCCAAATACATTGTATA
>JASPKP010001652.1:17500-27223 GCA_030674155.1 Stramonita haemastoma | reverse complement strand
CAAACATAACATTTTTCTAGTCGTGTTCAAGAACATAAATTTAAAAAGTCCAAAAAGGCGTAACATATTTGTGAGGAAAAAAAACCCAACAAACGAAGATGGAAAAAAAAAACCAAACAAAATAATAACCAAACAAACACAGCCCGCCCTTTCTTCAACAACAACAATACAATTTCAAATTCAACTTAAGAACCAGAATATTTCCATCTAATGATAAGTTTAGGGTATAATATGTGAATGTGAAAGTGGAAGAGAGAGAGAGAGGAGAGAGAGAGAGAGAGAGAGAGAGAGAGAGAGGAGAGAGAGAGAGAGAGAGAGAGAGAGAGAGAGAGAGAGAGAGAGCATCTTACATGTTACATCATCATCAAAATAGACCAGTCTACAAAGTCTAACAAAACACCCAAACGAAAACCCTTCTTTAAAACGATATTATCAATGAAGCATATCAAGTCAATGTCTGTCAAAAGAATTAATTTTAAACAAACACCATCTCATACATTCCAACTTACAGAGTATACATAAGACAAAAAAAAGAGAGAGAGGGATAGGGAAAGAGACAAAGACAGAGAGACAGACAGAGACGAGAGAGAAAGAAGATAGAGACAGACAAACAGACAGACAAACACACAGAGAGGGGCATTTCCAGGTTATTTCATTACTAAAAAAAAAAACACCCAAAAAACCCAACAAAACACCCACAAGAAACACTTCCTTAAAATAACATAATTGTTAATGAAACCTATCGAGTCACAATGTGGCCATAAGCCTAAAAATAATACAAACTTTTAACCTGGATACATTGATAATTATTCAAACAAAAGAGATAGATATGTATTCTACAAACACATAATCAACAACTGACCTGAACATTAATGCAAAGACAGATTCACTGATCATAATCAAGTAAATTAAATAGATTGAAATGGAGAGGAGACAGCAGAGAAGAAAGCAACCTAACCAAAAACAAACATATAGCTATATATATGTTTTCACAAATCTTTCTTACTTTATAACAACATTATGAAGAAAAAGAAAATAAAACTAACAGCAAGCAAACATTTAAAAATCAACACATTCAGATATGCCCAAACAAGTTGTGTTCAAGAACAAGAATTTTTAAAGTGCAAAAAGGCAAAACATATATGTGAGGGGAAAAAAACAAAAACAAACAAACAAAAAACCAACCAAGCAAACACATGCCCTTCCTTATGTAGACGACAAGAATACAATTTCAACTGAACATAAGAACCAAAACATTTCTACCTAATGATATGTTTAGGATAATTATTATAATAATGTGAAAGTGAAAAATAGAAAGGGAAGGAAGGGAAGGTAGAGTAGAGGAGGGGAGGGGAGGGGAGGGAGGGAGAGAGAGAGAGAGAGAGAGTGAGGAGAGAGAGAGAGAGAGAGAGAGAGAGAGAGAGAGAGAGAGGAGAGAGAGAGAGAGAGAGAATTCTTATGCGTTATATCATCATCAAAATTGACCAATCAACCAAGTCTGACAAAATGCCCACAGGAAAGTCTTGTTTTTAATTTTAAAAAATATCAAAGAAACATATCAAGCGAATGTCTGTCAAAAGAGTTAATTTTAGGCAAAAACACCATCTCATACATTCTAACTTACAGAGTATACATTAGACAAAAAGATAAGAGAGAGGGATAGGGAGAGAGACAAACACACAGACAGACAGACAGACAGACAGACAGACAGACAGAGAGAGGGAGAGAGAGAGAGAGAGAGAGAGAGAGAGAGGAGGGGGGGGGGGGGGGGGCAAGAACATGGAATTTAAAAGTAAAAAAAGGCGTAATCTATATGTAAGGGGGAAAATCCAAAGAAACAAGGCAAGTCAATGTCTATCAAAAGAATTAATATTAGGCAAAATACGATTTCAATAATAAACTTTATTAAACAAACCCAACAAAAAAAATAATATGTATCAAAATATTTACACAAACCTTTTCTTTGTTTACCATAATACTATGAATGAAAACTAAAGAAATATAAATACACAGAACACAACAAATCCAAAACAATTATTTAATGAAAGCGCTCCATAAATCCAAACATACCACCTAAAAAATAAATAAAACCAGCAAATTACCCCAAATGCAGTACGGTTCTGACTTTAAAAAACCCACATACATCCCCCCAAAAAACACAACCCCCCCCCCCATCCCATCCACTACAATTCTGGAAACTGTAGCATACATTTGATGAAGAGAACAACACTGTCCTTATTTTGACGGAAGATTGGAAGAAAAGGAGAGGAGAGAAGAGAAGAGCGAGAGAGAGCGAGGGAGACAGAGACAGAGAGAGACAACAAGCCACAAACCAACCATACACACTGGCTGATGCACAGACAAAATACTGAACTCATCATCCCACACTGGCTGATGCACAGACAAAATGTGACGCTCCACCACATAATGAGACGCATTGCACCAGAGGTCAATTTTTAGTTATTGACATTTTATCAAACTGCAATCAAGTGGCTATACAATACAAAAAACAGATTGAAAATCGGACAATTCTAGTAAAAGTTATTGCAAGTCGAAATGCTAGACAGCAGGAAATGACAAAATGAGAAACTGACATATTTAGCATCCTAATAGCTGGTCAGAATGAGGGCTTGGGTATTTTTTAAACACGTTTAAAGGCAAAAGAAAACAAAATTATGATTTGATATTTCATTATTAGGTAGAATAATGTCTATACTTTAATAATGCTTAAATGCTTAAAGGCTTTAATGGCTCCTTGCGGAAAAGTGGGTTATGTGCTAAGCGACTCATTTCGTGGTGGAGCGCCACAAATACTTAACTCATCATCCCACACTGGCTTCACCTGGCTCCCTACACCAGGCCTGTCAACACACAGAAAGGGACATCCTGTTTTCAGAACTGCACCTCTCAAGTTTCAAAAGACTTTTCTATTTTATACAGAAATATTTTAAGTGAGTACTGGTAAAACCAAGCTTTCAACCCCCATTCTCATACAGTTCTTCAACATTATGATGAACAGATGAAAAATTAAAATTAAAAAAAAAAAAGATAACTGGGTGCAACTGTTTAAAAGTTGTGAAAATATTAGAAAAAAGAAACGACAAAGAAACAATAATGGGTCAGTGTATTATGATAATACAGGGCAACATTACGGCAAAACAGATCGTGACAATGAATACATGATCATTGAAGAGAAGAACAAAGTGCGCGTGACAGGAAACAAATCACACACACACACACACACACACACACACACACACACACACACACACACACACACACACACACACGCACGCACACACAGGCATGTTCACGCAGTTGCACACACACAGACACACACACAAAAACAAAGAAAAGGAAGTACTTAACTCTTAGTGCAAAAACTCATCTCCAGCTGATCGATACACAAGGCCTGTGAACACACATCAATCAAGTTGGAAATAATGTATGCCAAATATCGACTCCATTCTCTCTGCCCTTGCCCCCCCTCACCTGTCCCCTCTTCCCACATAAATACAGCAATCTCGCTCCCTATATTGATGTATACTGACACGTAATACTTATGTACACCAACATTCATAATGAATGAATGAATGAATAATCTTTAAATTTCAAGGGTAACAGAGTAAGTTAAAAAAAAAAAAAGTTAAAGTCTGTCCCGAGCCATAAGGCTCATCAGGCCGGTGCTTATCCCAGTTTCTGTGGCGTTAAGCGACTGAGAGTCATAGACTCCCCCCTGGAAAGGACGCCAGTCTATCGCAGGGTTAACCCCCCAACACAAGGTTGGTACCCCTTTTACACCTGGGTGGGGTGAGAAAATAGCCGTAAAGTGCCTTTTCCAAGGGCACAACGCCATAGCGGAATAGCTGGGATCGAACCCGCAACCTTTAGATTACGAGTACAACGCCCTAACCACTAGGCCACAGCGGCGGCTAACAGAGTAAGTATTCACATCCTTTTTTTTCATCTGGCCCTTGCCCTGATTAGGAAATAGCAACAACAACCACCAACCTTCCACCCCCCCCAAAAAAAAAAGCAACCAAAATAACCACACTGAACAAAAGAAAACAAACCCCCCATCACCAACAATTTAAAGTTCTACTTATAATTTTTAAAAAAAAAGGTGTACATTCAACAAACACATAATCCCCACTGGATACATTGATAATAATTCAAACAAAAGAGATAGACGTGTATTCTACAAACACATAGTCCACAACTGACCTGAACATTAATGTCAAGACAGATACACTGATTATAATCAAGTAAATAAAATAGATTAAAATTGATAAAAGACAGCAGAGAAGAAAGCAACACAACCAAAAACAAACATATATCTATATATACATTTTCGCAAATCATTCTTACTTTAAAGCAATATTATGAAGAAAAAGGAAAAAAAAACTAACAACAAACAAACATTTAAAAGATTGACACATTCAAATATAATGTCCAAACAAGTGGTGTTCAAGAACAAGAATTTAAAAAGTGCAAAAAGGTGTAACATTTATGTAAGGGGGAAAAAACAAGAGGGGGAAAAAACACCAAAACAACAACAACAAAAAACTCAACCAAACACAGCCTGTCCTTATTTAGACGACAAGAATACAATTTCAATTCAACATAAGAACCAAAACATTTCTACCTAATGATAAGTTTAGGATAATATCATATGTGACAGTGAAAAACAGAAAGCATGGGAAGGGAAGGGAAGAGAGAGAGGGAGAGGGAGAGAGAGAGAGAGAGAGAGAGAGAGAGAGAGAGAGAGAGAGAGAGAGAGAGAGAGAGAGAGAAGAGAGAGAAAGAGAGAGAGAGAGAGAGGAGAGAGAGAGAGAGAGAGAGAGAGAGAGAGAGAGAGAGAGCTTCTTATGTGTTATATCATCATCAAAATTGACCAGTCAACCAAGTCTGACAAAATACCCACAAGAAAACTTGTTTTTAATTTTAAAAAATATCAAAGAAACATATCAAGTGAATGTCTGTCAAAACACTTTATTTTAGGCAAAAACACCATCTCATACATTCTAACTTACAGAGTATACATGAGACAAAACAATAAGAGAGAGGGATAGGGAGAGAGATGAACACACAGACAGACAGACAGACAGACAGGAAGAGAGGAGACAGCAGAAAAGAAAGCAACCCAACCAAAAACAAGCCGCCGCTGTAGTCTAGTGGTTAGGGCGTTGGACTCGTAATCTAAAGGTTGCGGGTTCGATCCCAGCTTTCCGCTATGGCGTTGTGCCCTTGGAAAAGGCACTTTACGGCTATTTTCTCACCCCACCCAGGTGTAAAAGGGGTACCAACCTTGTGTTGGGGGTTAACCCTGCGATAGACTGGCGTCCTATCCGGGGGGGAGTCTGTGACTCTCAGTCGCTTAACGCCACAGAAACCAGGATAAGCACCGGCCTGATGAGCCTTAGGCTCGAGACAGAACCAAAAACAAACATATATCTATATATACATTTTCAGAAATCTTTCTTACTTTAAAACAATATTATGAAGAAAATGGAGGAAAAAAAACTAACAGCAAACAATATATTAAAAACATCGACACATTCAGATATAATGCCCAAACAAGTGGTGTTCAAGAACAAGAATTTAAAAAGTGCAAAAAGGTGTAACATATATGTAAGGGGGAAAAAACAAGTGAAGAGGGGGAAAAAAACAAGAGGGGGAAAAAACACCAAAACAACCACAACAAAAAACTCAACCAAACACAGCCTGTCCTTATTTAGACGACAAGAATACAATTTCAATTCAACATAAGAACCAAAACATTTCTACCTAATGATAAGTTTAGGATAATATCATATGTGAAAGTGAAAAACAGAAAGCATGGGAAGAGAGAGAGAGAGAGAGAGAGAGAGAGAGAGAGAGAGAGAGAGAGGAGAGAGAGAGAGAGAGAGAGAGAGAGAGAGAGGAGGAGAGAGAGAGAGAGAGAGAGAGAGAGAGAGAGAGAGAGAGAGAGAGAGAGAGAGAGAGAGAGAGAGAGAGAGAGAGAGAGAGAGAGAGAGAGAGAGAGAGAGGAGAGAGAGAGAGAGAGAGCTTCTTACGTGTTATATTATCATCAAAATTGACCAATCAACGAAGTCTGACAAAATACCCACAGGAAAGTCTTGTTTAATTTAATTTTTAAAAAATGATCAAAGAAACATATTTAGTAACTGTCTGTCAAAAGAGTTAATTTTAGGTAAAACGCCATCTCATACATTCCAACTTACAGAGTATACATAAGACAAAACAAATAAGAGAGAGGGATAGGGAGAGAAAAACAGAGACAAGACACACAGACAGACAGCTACAGACACAGAGAGAGAGACAGACACACAGACATACAGAGAGAGACAGACAGCTAGAGACAGTGAGAGAGAAAGAGAGAGGGGGGGGGGGGGGCAGGGCATTTTCAGGTTACATCATTGTAAACCTCATCAAATCAACAACAACAGTTAAATGTCATACAAACCAGCTAAAAATCACACTCAATACATTCATAAAAGCACAGTATACCAATGAAGGAACATTAAGATGAAACACCTAAACAAGGTTCGCAAATCATGTTCAAGAACATGAATTTAAAAGTTAAAAAAGCTGTAGCATATCTCACTCACTCACTCAGTCCCATGTCCCAAAGGACGTAGGGGGGACATGAGAGAAGACGCAACAGAGATCTTTTTCCATGCTTCACGATCCTGTGTGGCTAGTAGGAGGTGTTGCAGGGGTTGGGCGGTCCAGTCTTTGATGTTGTCAACCCATGATTTCTTTTGGCGGCCTCTTCTTCTCTTGCCCTCGACTGTTCCTTGCAGGATGGTTTTTGCTAGGGTGTTGTGTCTTGTGGTGTGACCAAACCACATCAGCTTTCTCCTCTTTATGGTGGAGAGCAAAGGCTCTTGGGGGCCCACACGCTTTTTGATTTCTTCTATCACATAGTTATTGGTCTTGTGTTCTTTGTATGATATTTTGAGGAGTCTTCTGTGGCACTTGTTCTCGAATGCTTGGATTCTCCTCTCTAACTCTGCTGTCAGAGTCCATGATTCACAGCCATATAGGAGGATAGATATCACGAGGGATTTGTAAAGGTGGTATTTGGTGCAGAAGCTGATGTTGTTGCTTCTGATGATCTTCTCGAGTCTGACTAGAGCAGATGTTGCTGTTGCAATGCGAGCTTTCACTTCATTGTTTGATGTGCCATCTTTTGTTAGGATGGAGCCTAAGTATTTGAATTGGCTCACCTCTTCTAGTGTTTCTCCATTCATCTTTATTTCCGTGATGTCATTACTCGCGCTGTTGACCATGATCTTTGATTTCTCTGTACTGACCTCCATGCCGTATGCGCTCGCTCGATCTGTTAAATTGTCTGTGAGGATTTGCAGTTCTTGTTTGCTGCTGCCCATGAGGTCAATGTCATCTGCAAATCTGAGGTTGCAAAGGGGTCTTCCACCAATGGAGATGGAAGTGTGGTGGTTTTGCAGTGTCTCTGTCATGATGTTTTCGAGGAAGAGGTTGAAGAGTACAGGTGAGAGAAGGCAGCCCTGGCGAACCCCAACCGTGGTCTTGAAGAACTCGCCCACGTGATTATTCATAAAAACTGCACTTTCTGCGTTCTCGTACAGAGCTTTGATGACTTCAATTAGACAGCTGTCAATGTTGAAGTGCCTGAGTACTTGCCAGAGGCCGTCATGCCATACCCTGTCAAAGGCCTTTTTAAAGTCTATGAAATTGTGGTACAAGTCTTTTTGGTGTTGGAGATGCTTCTCTATCAGAATTCTCAGATTGAAAATTTGTTCCATTGTGCTGCGTTTTGGTCTAAAGCCCGCTTGTTCTTCTGCCAGGAGTTTTTCCGCTTGGTTTTTCAGTCTGTTGAGGACTATCTGCAGCATGATCTTGCTAGGATGACTTATGAGACTGATGGTTCTGTAGTTTTGGCATTGTTTGAGGTTTCCTTTCTTTGGCAGGGGTATTACAAGAGACTGTGTCCATTCTTTTGGCCATTCTTTGGTGTCGTGGATCTTCTGACAAAGTTCTGTGAATCGCCTTGCTGTTTCATTCCCTCCATTTTTTATGAGTTCAGCTGGGATGTTATCGATTCCAGGGGACTTCCCTTCTTCAATTGTCTAATAGCTGCATCTACTTCACACCTTAGTATTGGTGGGTCTTTATCTTGGTGTTCAGGGGGTTTGTCAGAAACTATGTTGGTATCTGGGCGTAGTGGGTAGTTGTACAATCCCTCACAGTATTCTGTCCAGCGTTGGAGGATGGCATTGTTTTCCGTTAAAAGATTTCCTTCTTTGTCTTCAATAACAGAGGCTTTAGGCTGTGTGGTTTTCGTTAGTGCTTTCAAAGTGTCGTAAGCTGTTTTGCTGTTTCCCTTGGTCATTCCAGCTTCGATGTTGTTGCATTGTTCTTCTATCCACGCTTCTTTGGCTTCTCTCATCTTTTTCCTCACTTCTCTGTGGCTATCCATGTACTTCTTGTAAGCTTCTTGACTTGTGAACTTTTGTTTTTTAAGTTCTCTTCTTTTGTCGCAGAGGTCAAGAACCTCATTTGTCACCCAAGGTTGTTTCTTTGTTCTGCTTCTTCCTAATGTTTCTTCTGCTGCTGTCGTTAGCACTTCTTTGATGTTGTTGGCCAATGTGTCCACATCATTGTCGATGGCTGTGAGTGCGGCGAACTTTCCTCCAATGTTGGCTTGGAAGATCTCAACCACTGTTGGGTCTTTGAGTTTTTCCAGGTCGAATCTTATGCGTGGGCTTTTTGGCTGTTGTTTTGCTTTCAGTTTCAGCCTGATGGTGGTAAGTACAAGGTCGTGGTCACTGCCAATGTCAGCTCCTGGGAATGTTCTTGTGTTTGCCTTGTTTATGCTGGATTTGAATCTTTGGGGTGACAGAATGTAATCAATTTGATTATGAATCAGACCATTTGGTGAGTGCCAGGTTGATGTTCTGGATGGCTTGTGAGGGTGGAGTGTGTTAGCCAAAGTCAGTTTGTGCTTCTTTGCGAATTCCAGCAGCCGCTGTCCTCTGTCATTTGTTTCTCCCAGTCCAAATCGTCCTGTGGTTCCTGCCCAGGTGTCATAGGCATCAGGTCCCACCTTAGCATTCCAGTCGCCTGTAGCATATATGTAAGGGGAAAAGTCCCAATGAAACAGGGCAAAGAAAATATCAAGTCAATGTCTATCGAAAGAATTATTATTAGGCAAAACACAACCTCAATATCAAACTATATCAAATAAGCCCAAACAAAAAATAATAAATATCAAAATATTTACACAAACCTTTTCTTTGTCTACCATAATACTATGAATGAAAACCAAAGAAAAATAAATACACAGAACACAAAAATCCCAAAAGATTATTAAATGAAAGCGCTCCATAAAATCCAAACATAACACCCCAAAAATGAATAAAACCACCAAACTCTCCAAAATCCAGTGCGGCTCTGACTTTAAAAAAAAACACATACACCCCCCAAAAAACACCACCACAACCCCACCCCCCCACCCCCCAAAAAAAAAAAAAACCCTAAAAAAACCCAGCCATAAAAACAAACAAATAAAACGACCACAAAAAAAACAAAAGAAAAACAAAACCCCCATCACCAACAATAACAGTTCAACTTATGATTTAAAAAAAAAAGAGATAGGTGTACATTCACTAAACACATAATCCCCACTGGATACATTGATAATCATTTAAACAAAAGAGATATGTATTCTACAAACAC
>JASPKP010001652.1:0-15000 GCA_030674155.1 Stramonita haemastoma | reverse complement strand
GAACATTTTGATTGTACTTTGGCCTTGCGCCACAATACAAATGAAAGGGACGATGGGGAATAATAATAACAGATGATCAAAAACCTTCGATCACCTGTCCAGTAATGCAACGCATTCAAGTACATTACATATGACTAAGAGCATCATCGCTATCATCCTACTCAACACAGTCATTACTAAAGTGATCATCGTTATCATCATCATCAGCGCAGTCATCTCATGACTAAAATCGTCATGGTTATCATCCTCCTCATCACAGTCATGACTAAAGAGTGTCGTCTCTATCAGTAACTACAGTTACACCAATCATCGCCATTATCTTCATCACCTACAACATCATGTTTATGCTATAAGTTAACATTCATAAAGGAGAAATCACCATCACTTCTCAAGTTATATCAGTATAGGCATGATACTTTCCAACAAATCTTGTTTTCACAATGCACTAATCAAAACACACACACATGCACACACACACACACCCGCACGCACACACACGCAGCACACACACACCATTTTAAACGTTTCAAGAGTGGTGCTAAATACCATGGAGACACCCTTACCCTGAAATAAATTGACCACGCACATCAAAAGCAACATCCAATTCCAGTCAGCTCTTTCTTTCTTTTATTCACAGAGTGAAAAATATACCTTTGAGACATTGTGCATTTGTTTGATATGTTGTTGTTGTTCCCCAGCTTAACACTCTGGGGGGTCACCCAGAATATGC
The DNA here is from genome assembly GCA_030674155.1 of Stramonita haemastoma. Lineage (NCBI taxonomy): Eukaryota > Metazoa > Mollusca > Gastropoda > Neogastropoda > Muricidae > Stramonita > Stramonita haemastoma. The sequence goes on along the minus strand of JASPKP010001652.1, from coordinate 14,270 downwards.
ACTCTGACTCACTAATCCCACCTGGGAATCCCTGTGAGATTGAAATAGCACACTGAATGAGAAGTTTGCGGTATGACTATTTTCAAGTACCTCGCCATATAGGCAGCCATACTCCGACTTCAGAGGATTTATTCTCCTTTGAAGGAGAGTGCAGGTTGTTCTGTTAAGAGCTTGTCATGGCTGAAGGCAATCTCAACACAACATTTTACAACATCACAACATTTTAATGTAGGCCTTGGCAATGAGCTGACATCAATAACTGACACAGCTTTAGGCCTAGGCCAAATTTGTTTGATATTAGACACAAGAGAGAGAGAGAGAGAGAGAGAGAGAGAGAGAGAGAGAGAGAGAGAGAGAGAGGAGAGAGGAGGAGAGAGAGAGAGAGAGAGAGATTGATTCATTGATTTTGATTTATTTTTATATCGAGGATAATGGAATAAGCACTCTTGTGCTTTTTTACATCCAGTCCCCATGTGTATGCATTTTGTAAATGTCATCTGTTGCAACCGGCACATGATGGCCTACTCTTACGAAAAGCGGAACATGATTTAACGTGTGTGCAAGATGTTCTGCGTGCGTTCGCACACGGGACCTCGGTTTAAAGTGGAGAGAGAGAGAGAGAGAGAGAAGAGGAGAGAGAGAGAGAGAGAAAAGAGGAGAGAGAGAGAGAGAGAGAAGAGAAGAGAGAGAGAGAGGAGAGAGAGAGAGAGAGAACATACCACCAACAAGATGCATGGACAAAATACTTCACTGATCATCCCATATTGTCTTCAGCTGTCTCCCTACACCTGTGAACACACAAAAAGGGACATGTCAAAATAAAGTCTGAGAAATAATATAAACAGCAACCATCCATATCTCTCTCTCTCTCTCTCTCTCATGCATGCACGCCCACCCCCCCCGCATGCACATACACGCGCACGCACATATGCACAATCACCCACATGGGAGACGGGATAGCCTAGTGGTCAGAACATTGCAATGGCAATTTGATGACCGTGATTCGATTCCAGTTCGAGGGGATTTTTCCCCTGGAGTTAACATCAGTGCTCATTCCACTTTCCCCAAAAGTCCTTCCGATAAGACTATAAGCCGAAGCTGGTGTGCACACATGTTAAATCCTGTTCCGCTTTTCATAAGAGTAGGCCATTGGGTGCTGGTGGGAATAGATGACAAGATTGACAAACTGCATACACACAGGGACTGGATGTAAAAAAGCACACAATGCTTATTCCATTATCTTCGATATAAAAGAATAAATAAAACATGCATGCATGCATACATAAGAAACAATACTGTTTGATGTCAAGGTAAACTACCAAGATAGAACAAGTCTGATTTGAATCAGCTTGTTTTCAGAATTGCAGCTCTAATGTTTCAAAGACAGGTGAAACAGGGTTCGCGCTAGAATTTTTTAAAACCGGTACTGTGAGTTGCCATTTCAGAGATATCTCTACCAACTCCCCCCAAATTAGCCGCCGCTGTAGTCTAGTGGTTAGGGCGTTGGACTCATAATTAAAGGGGGGACGGATAGCCTAGTGGTCAGAACATTGCGCTGGCAATTTAAAGACCCGGGTTCGAGTCCGGTTGAGGAGATTTTTCTCCTGGGGTTAACATCAGTGCTGACTCCACTCTCCCCAAAAGTCCTTCGGATGAGACTTTAAACCGAGACCCCGTGTGCAAACGCACGCAGAACATCTTGCCACATGTTAAATCCTGTTCCGCTTTTCGTAAGAGTAGGCCATCGTGTGCCAGTGGGAACAGATGACATTTACAAAACTGCATACACACGGGGACTGGATGTAAAAAAGCACAAGAGTGCTTATCCCATTATCCTCGATATAAAAGAATAAATAATAAATAAATAAATAAATAAAGGTTGCGGGTTCGATCCCAGCTTTCGGCTATGGCGTTGTGCCCTTGGAAAAGGCACTTTACGGCTATTTTCTCACCCCACCCAGGTGTAAAAGGGGTACCAACCTTGTGTTGGGGGTTAACCCTGCGATAGACTGGCGTCCTATCCAGGGGGGAGTCTATGACTCTCAGTCGCTTAACGCGACAGAAACTGGGATAAGCACCGGCCTGATGAGCCTTAGGCTCGGGACAGACTCTAACTAACCAACTAAAAATTGGTCCCGCAAAATGTGTGTACGTGGGTGTGTGTGTGTGTGTGTGTGTGTGTGTGGTGTGTGTGTGTGTGTGTGCGTGCGTGCGTGAATGAGTGCATACATGTGCTGCAATTTTCTTCCAAAATTGCACAGGTAAAGGTAAGGTAAAGGTGTCCCATAACCTGTGTGGTCGCAGGGGAGCGAGGCATCAGAGACCTCAGCTTCTCTAGGGGCCAGCATGTTGAGGACGGCGCCCATCTCCTCTCCCTCGCTGCTTTACCTTCCCTGACCCTAAAGAGGGCTGGTACCCATTGACAGCTGGGTGAACTGGGAGAACTGTACTGTAGCCAAGGCGTGCAAACGGTCACCCATCCAATTGGCAACCACACTTGACGCTGCTTAACCTTGACAACAGAACAAATATTCATTGCTGTTGTTAATGGTATCATTATTCTTATCATCATAAGTATCATCATAACTTTAAAAATTCAGCAACATAACAATTATCCATTGATGTTTATAAAATGTTATCCTTATAATTATCATATTTCCAACAATTGCACAATATAACAATTAATGTTGTTGATGTTATCATTATTATTATTATTATTATTATTATTTATTATTATTATTATTATTATTATTATTATTATCATTTTATCATCGTTATTATTATACATTTCCAACAATAACAGTATATAACAATTACGTTGTCATTGTTAATGTTATTATTACTATCATGAATCTAACAATTGTGCATAAGATATATTATTATTTTCAGTAATATAAGTCATGTTTTAGGGTTGGTTTTTTCCCTTTTGGTTTAAGCTGAGCTTATCCTGCTGAAAACAGCTTCAATGCCTTCAAATTCAAATATTTTTATATCTCACAAACAGAGAAATTAATGTGGGTTACAAACCCTACATAAAAAAGTAAATAGGAAAACATGTCATGGCACAAACACACACACACACACACACACACACAACACACACACAAACACACACACACACACACAACACACACAACACACACACACAACACACACACACAAACAAAAAAACAACACAAACACACACACGTACAGTTTGTCTTCATCTGTCTTTGGTACACCAGCCCTGTAACAAACACACTAAACATGCATGAACAAATTGATGAAAGCAATGCATTCCATCTTCCCTATACATTCAACACACATACATGACACGACACGACACACTCACACAGACACACAGAGGATTCATGGAAAACACACACACACACACAAACATCAACACAACAGAAACACACACACCACACACACAACATGTACAACCACACAACAACACACACACACACACAACACAACACAACACACGACACACACCATAGCACCCACTACTCACCACACAACACAACACAACCACACACATCCACGTGCAGTTTGTCTTCTGCTGTCTTTGGTACATGAGTGCACACATGTGCTGAATTTTCTTCCAAAAATTGCACAGGTAAAGGTAAGGTAAAGGTGTCCCATAACCTGTGTGGTCGCAGGGGAGCGAGGCATCAGAGACCTCAGCTTCTCTAGGGGCCAGCATGTTGAGGACGGCGCCCATCTCCTCTCCCTCGCTGCTTTACCTTCCCTGACCCTAAAGAGGGCTGGTACCCATTGACAGCTGGGTGAACTGGGAGAACTGTACTGTAGCCAAGGCGTGCAAACGGTCACCCATCCAATTGGCAACCACACTTGACGCTGCTTAACCTTGACAACAGAACAAATATTCATTGCTGTTGTTAATGGTATCATTATTCTTATCATCATTAGTATCATCATAACTTTAAAAATTCAGCAACATAACAATTATCCATTGATGTTATAAATGTTATCCTTATAATTATCATATTTCCAACAATTGCACAATATAACAATTAATGTTGTTGATGTTTTTATTATTATTATCATTATAATTTCATTATTTTATCATGTTATTATTATATATATTTCCACATAAAGTATATAATAATTATGTTGTCATTGTTAATGTTATTATTTATTACTAATCACAATCTAAACAATTTGCTATAAGATATATTATTATTTTCAGTAATATAAGTCATTGTTTTAAGGTTGTTTTTTTTACCTTTTGGTTTAAACTGAGCTTATCCTGCTGAAAAACAGCTTCAATGCCTTCAAATTAAATAATTTTTATTATCTCACAAACAAGAAAATTAATGTGGGTTACAAACCCTACATAAAAAAAGTAAAATCAGGAAAACAGTCATGGCACAAACACACAACACAACACACACACACACACACACACACACTCACCACACACACACACAACACACACACACACACACACAACACAATCATACAACAACACACACCCAACACACACACACACACACACACACAACTACACGAGTTTGTCTTCATCTGTCTTTGGTAACACAGCCATGTAACAAACAACAAACTAAACATCATGAACAAATTGATGAAAGCAATGCATTCCATCTCCCTATACATTCAACACACATCACACACACGACACACGACACGACAACACTCACACACAACAACACAGAGGATTCATAGAAACACACATCACACAACAGGAACACACAACGAAGCACAAGCCACAATGCACTCACCACTCACTCAAACTCAGCACTCACACACACTTAACACTCACGTGCATTTGTCTTCAGCTGTCTTGGTACATGAGCCCTGTAAACATACACACTGAACATGTGTGAACAAAATGTTGATGGGAGAATGGATTCCATCTCTTCTACACATATGCAACCAACCAAAACACAGCGCAGACAACAACACAAAACACAAACGCACAACACACAAGCACAAACAAAACACACAACACAAAACCATATCACAAACACACTAAACAACAATCACAGCACACAACACAACACAGCAGACAAACACATCAATACACATAACAAACATCAAACAACACACACACACACACCCACACAAACACAACACAGAAAACAAAGTCACAGCAACTAACATCAAACACAACACAAAACAAAACACACACACTATGAATTTCTGCACCTACCATGGGGCCAAAACAGTCACATACACAACATCTGACATTGGTCAACCTCTAAGCTCTAGCCATGGAATGATAAAAAACACTATCAAATTCCAGAACATTTCGCAGACAATTTGACGACCCGACTATCGATTCCCATTGAGGATTTTTCCCCTGGATATAACATCAGTGCTGACTCCACTCTCCCTTAAAGTCCTTCAAATGAGAATAAAACAAAGGCCCGTGTGCGAACACACGCAAAACATCTAGTGTACACGTTAAATCCTGTTCCGCTTTTTGTAAGAGTAGGCCATTGTATGCCGGTGGGAACAGATGATAAGATTTACAAAACTGCGTACACATAGGGACTGGATTACAAAAGCACAAGAGTGCTTATTCCATTATCCTCAATATAAAAGAATAAATAAATGAATGAATGAATAAACACACACACCACACACAACACACACACACACACAAACAACACACACACACAACACACACACACACACACACAAACACACACACACACACACCACACACACACACACACACACACACACCACACACACCTGTCTCTAGCTCTCTCAGAATGTAGCAACCTCCATGGTGGGCAAAAACAGTCACATCCACAACATCTGACTATTGATCAACCTCTGAGTTCTAGCCCAGGAATAATAACAAAAAAAATAAACTTCATTACACACACTACTGATTCACACAAACCAACAGACACAGACACACAAACCCATGTGCAATTTGTCTTCAGCTGTCTTCGTACACCAGCCCTGAAACACACACACTGATCATGCATGAACAAAATGTTGATAACAATGTATTCCATCTCCCCTACACATTCAACACACACGACATAACACCGCACACACATACACACACAACAACCCCTCCCCCCTCCTCTCCCCTGGAGTTAACATCAGTGCCGACTCCACTCACCCCAAAAGTCCTTTGGATGAGACTATAAATCAAACCCAGTGTGGAACATACACAGAACATCTAGCGCACATGTTAAATCCTGTTCCGCTTTTCGTAAGAGTAGGCCATTGAGTACCAGTAGGAAAATTGACAAAACTGAATGTGAAAAAAAGCACACGAGTGCTTATTCCTTTATCCTTGATATAAAAGGGCAAATAATTAAATAAGTAAACCACACACACACACACACACACACACACACACACACACACACACACACACACACACACACACACACACACACATGTACATATACACAAAACTGATCAGAGTTGGTTGTGTCAGCTTGATGTTCCACTTCAGCATCTTCAGCTGCTTTGGTCACCACACAGACCTGAGTGACAAAAACAGACAATGGATTAACAACACATCACAATGCCTTCACTACTCCCCTCCCCTCCCCCCATTCTCTCCTCCCCCCCCAACCCCACCGTGTGGTGTGTGTGTGTGTGTGTGTGTGTGTGTGTGTGTGTGTGTGCGTGCGTGCGTGCGTGCGTGCGTGCGTGCGTGCGTGCGTGTGTGCGTGCGTACGCGCGTGCGTGTGTGCATGCGTGCGTGTGTGTGTGCATCTTCACCTTCCCATCATGACCCTTCCACCACCCCCACCCCCTTCCCCTGCGTTCAGTGCACGTTAAAGAACCCACAACAACAACAGACTTGTCCCAGGAAAAAATCTGTAGAAAATGGAACTTACCTCAGAAAAACTCCACTTGCCCACAGGACAATTAAAAAAAACGAAAACTGCTGTAGTGACTGACCAGCCTTGACCCTGGGTGAGCAGCCACACTTCAGGCCACAGAGAAATCCACACTGCAGGCCACAGAGAAATCCACACTTCAGGCCACAGAGAAATCCACACTTCAGGCCACAGAGAAATCCACACTTCAGGCCACAGAGAAATCCACACTTCAGGCCACAGAGAAATCCACACTTCAGGCCACAGAGAAATCCACACTTCAGGCCACGAGAAATCCACACTTCAGGCCACAGAGAAATCCACACTTCAGGCCACAGAGAAATCCACACTTCAGGCCACAGAGAAATCCACACTTCAGGCCACGAGAAATCCACAACTGCAGGCCACAGAGAAATCCACACTTCAGGCCACAGAGAAATCCACACTTCAGGCCACAGAGAAATGGATCCACTGCTGTCTGTCACTGAAAGCAATTGGCAATGTACTACACGCCACACCACACCACACCACCCACATGCCACACCACACCACACCATGCCACACCACTGCACTGCACCACACTACACTACACCGCATGACACAACACTACACAATATGACATGACTCACTGTTCCTACATACACTGTTCACTACACTACATCGCATGACACAACACTACACAATATGACATGACTCACTGTTCCTACATACACTGTTCACTACACTACACCGCATGACACAACACTACACAATATGACATGACTCACTGTCCCTACATACACTGTTCACTACACTACACCGCATGACACAACACTACACAATATGACATGAATCACTGTCCCTACATACACTGTTCACTACACTACACTGCATGACACAACACTACACAATATGACATGACTCACTGTTCCTACATAAATGTTTGATGAAAAAAAGCAAACGCTTTGTTTGTCAATGTACCAAAATTTTAATTGACTTGACTTGAGAAAACTATACTTCCCTACACTTCAATTCACTACACTACACTACCCTATTCTGTGCACTAGTGCACTAAACACTAATAATAATAATGATGATGTATGGTATTTATATGGCGCTGAATCCTGTAAAGCAAACATATCAAAGCGTGTGTATTCAAATCATTTACATGCATGCAACTGTCCACAAAACATGAATACAAACCCTCCACTCTACAAATCCACTGGAAAGAAAACTGAGGCAATTTAGCAAGTGCCAGCATACACAAACATGTTGCACTATTCAGCAACTGACAGCATACACACATTACACTGACCAACATAGACATAAATAGGATACTTGCAACACCACTTCTTCATATACCCCCAGACTTGATTCATGCAAGAAAACACACATACACACTTACCAAGCACACACCACACACACACACACACACACACACACACACACACACACACACACACACACACACACACACACACACACACACACTGCACTCTCCAACTCCACTCTCCCTAAAAAGTCCGGATGAGATTATAAACCGAGGCCCTGTGTGCAAACGCACGCAGAACATCTTGCGCACACATTAAATCCTGTTCCGCTTTTTGCGAGAGTAGGCCATTGTATGCCAGTGGACACAGATGACAAGATTGACAAAACTGCATACACATGGGGACTGGATGTAAAAAAAAAAAAAGCACATGAGTGCTTATTCCGTTATCCTCGATATAAAAGAATAAATAAATCAATCAATCAAAAACATAAATAAAATGAAACCACAAAACACACACCACACCACACCACACCAACACACACACCACACCACACACACACACACCCCCCACCACCCACACACACTACTTATCTGTCGGCCATAATTTTCCTTCGGCTGCCTTGGCACACTGGGGCAACCCCCCCCCTTCCCCCCCCCCCACCCCTCCATCTCAACATAGAGGTTGAGGTATTTCTTGTGTAATTCATCGTTTTTTCTTTTTGAAGTCGATGGGTACTATTACTTTTTTGTTTTTGGTGTGTCGTGTGTGTGTGTGTCGTGTGTGGTGTGAGGGGGGAGGTGAGACGGGTGCGGGTGCGTACGGTCGTGCTGAGCAGGAGTGGTGGTGGGGTGGTGGGTAGTGGTGTGGGTGGTCATGATGTAGTCGGCTATGTGTGTGGTGAGTGTGGAGGGACGAGAGGGAGAGGAGAGAGATGAGATGGAGAGAGAGGAGGAGAGGATGGGAGCGAAGAGAGGAGATGAGTGAGAGGATGAGGAGTGAGAGACAGAGAGAGAGGAGAGAGAGAGAGAGAGGAGAGAGAGATGAGAGAGAGAGAGAAGAGAAGGAGAGAGAGAGAGAAGAGAGAGAGAGAGAGGAGAGAGAGAGAGAGAGGATGAGTAGAGGAGGCAGAGCAGAGAGGAGGAGAGAGGGAGAGAGAGAGAGGAGAGAGAGAGAGGAGAGAGGAGAGAGAGAGAGAGAGGACAGAAGAGAGAGGAGAGAAGAGAGAGAAGAGAGAGAGGGTGGCAGAGAGACGAGGAGGAGAGAAGAGAGAGAAGAGAAAGAGAGAAAGAGAGAGAGGAGGTGTGTAGAGAGGGAGATGGAGAGAGAGAGAGAGAGAGAGAGAGAGAGGAGAGAGAAGAGAGAGAGAGAGAGAGTAGAGAGAGAGGGAGAGAGAGAGAGAGGAGAGGATGGTCAGAGAGAGAAAGAGAGGGAGAGAGAGAGAGGAGAGAGAGAGAGAGCTGGCACAAGAACAGAGAGAGAGAGAGAGAGAGAGAGAGAGAGAGAGAGAGAGAGAGAGAAGAGAGAGAGAGAGAGAGAGAGAGACAGACAAGACGACAGACAGACAGACAGACAGACAGGACAGACAGACAGACAGACAGACAGACAGACAGAGACAGACAGACAGGCAGCAGAGACAGGTAGAGACAGTACAGACAGAAAGAGCATGTGGAAATGCAATAAATTAACAATGGATTAACCCCCCCCCTCCCCCCCAACCCTACCCCCCACCCCCTAACACCCCCGCCCTAACATCCCCCCCCCCAACCCCCCCCCCAGTAAGGGTAGTTAAGACATTGTTGTGTTCTTAATCCATTGTTCATTTCTGGTATATCCACATGGTGTAGTTGTTTTTCATGGTGTGTGTGTGTGTGTGTGGGGGTGGGTGTGTGTGTGTGTGTGTGTGTGTGTGTGTGTGTGTGTGTGTGTGTGTTGTGTGTGTGTGTGTGGGTGTGTGTGTGTGTGTGTGTGTGTGTGTGTGTTGTGTGTGTGTGTGTGTGTGTGTGTGTGTGTGTGTGTGTGTGTGTGTGTGTGTGTGTGTGTGTGTGTGTGTGTGTTGTGTGTGTGTGTGTGTGTGTGTGTGTGTGTGTGTGTGTGTGGTGTGTGTGTGGTGTGGTGTGGTGTGGTGGGGTGTGGTGTGTGTGGGGTGTGTGTGTGTGTGGTGTGTGTGTGGTGTGTGGTGTGTGTGTGTGTGTGTGTGTGTGTGTGTGTGTGTGTGTGTGTGTGTGTGTGTGTGTGTGTGTGTGTGTGTGTGTGTGTGTGTGTGTGTGTGTGAGGTGTGGTAGTTGGTGTGTAAGTGTGTGTGTTTTCAAAGTCAAATTTTATTTCCAGATGTTGCATTGAATAAGCATTGATTTGCTTTTTGTCATCATGTTTGTGTTTGTGCGCATTCATGTGTGTGTGTGCATGTGTGTTTGTATGCATGCATATATGTGTATGCATGTGTGTGAGTGTATGTGTGTGTGCATGTGTGTGTGCATGTGTGTTTGCATGCATGTATATGTGTGTGTGTATGCATGCATGCATGCATGTGTGTGTGTATGAGTGTCTATGCGTGCACGCATGCGTGTATGGGTATGTGTGTGTGCATGTGTGTTTGTATGCATGCATGTGTGTTTATGCATGTATGTGTGTGTGAGTGTATGTGCGTGCAGTGTGTGTGTGCATGTGTGTGTGTATGTGTGTCTATGCATGCATGCGTGCGTGAATGTGTGTGACCATGTGGAATTTACAGAAATCAACAATGGTTTATAACACAGAAATGTCATAACTACCCCCCCCTCCCTCCCCCCACCCACCCAAAACCCCCCCCCCAACCCCCCCTCCCCAACCCCCCCCCCCTCCCACCCCAACCCCCCCCCCCCTTCCCAACCCCCACCCCTTCCCAAACCCCCCCCACCCCTTCCCAAACCCCCCCCCCTTCCCAAAAACCCCCCCCCTTCCCAACCCCCCCACCCCTTCCCAACCCCCCACCCTCTCCCCACAACCCCCCACCCCTTCCCAAAACCCCCCACCCCTTCCCACCCCCCCCCCCTTCCCAAACCCCCAACCCCCCTTCCCTTCCCAACCCCCCACCCCTTCCCAACCCCCCCTCCCACACCCCCACACCCCTTCCCAACCCCACACACCCTTCCCAACCCCCCAACCCCTATTTCCCTCCCCTCTTTCCCACCCCACCCCCTCTTTCCCCACCCCCACCCCACTTTGTCCCCCCTCTTCCCCCCCCCTTTCCATCTCCCTTTCCCCCACCCCTCTTCCCCTGTCACCTCCCCTAAGTCATCCCCCCCAAACCTTCTCCCCCCCCTTTTTCCCCCTCCCCCCACCTTCCTCCCCTTCCCACTTCACCCCTCTTCCTCCCCCCCCCCCTTTTTCCCCCACTATCATGTCAATAACATTTCAAATCCTCTCACCATCATCTTGCAAAAGAACACTTGCTTTCAGTCATCTGTCCATTCATCCATTCATTTTCATCCATTTGTTCAATCATTCATTCAAATTTTCTTTTCTTTTTTCCCCCTTGTTCTATATTATCTTCCTCATGTTTCCACTACCTGAGTGACAAACCAAACATTCATCAGAACTTTAAACTACAGTGTACACATGCTGATTACACGTGGACACCCTCCCTTGCTTCGTCTAAAAAAAATGATAATATCTATTAAGATATTTTTTAAAAAGAGAGGGAAAAGCCCCTTAACTAGCTGACAACCAGAAGACCATGTTGTGAAGCACATACTGTGTGTGGCACTAATGTATGACAATTCCTGTGTGACAATACTTTGCGACAATACCATGTGACGGCACTTTGTGTGTGTGTGTGTGTGTGTGTGTGTGTGTGTGTGTGTGTGTGTGTTGTGTGTGTGTGTGTGTGTGTGTGTGTGTGTGTGTGTGTGTAAGTGTTGTTGAAAGGTGTGTGGTTTGCAAGCTTTGTGGAAATGAGAAAAGGCCAATGAAAAGTGGGTTTCCTGAAGCAGTGAGTTCCAAACAGAGGGGCCCACACAGAGAACAGAAGCACTGGCCTCAAGTCTGACAACTGACATGTACAACAGGGGGGAAGAATTTCAGACCATGAGTCAAAGTTCCTTGCTGGTGAGTATATCTGAATAGGGTTACAAGAATATGCAGTCTGTCAATTTTTATTTCCAGATGGTCCATTGAATAAGCAATGTGTTGCTATTTTTAGGCCCAGGCTAACAGCACCACAGCACAGGCACGTGACTTTGTACTTGATTCTTACCTCCATTTGAAGCTAGTGCAAAGACAAGGGTGTGGAGTGATATGTTTGGTACAGACCATTCTGAGAATGAAATGAATCCCCTTGTTATAGACCGAGGTTTTGGCCTTTTCTTAAAAAAAAAAAAATCATCCATACATCCAAAGCCTTTTTATGCCTTCTTGGCATGTAGGGCAGCAACAAAGGAATTTCTTTGTTGCTGTTTCTGTAACAAACTTTTTTTTACAGAACAGGGTTGTTAGCCCTGTGTCCAACCCCCTACCTGGGGGAGTGGGGCCACCTTAGTTGCCTCTTACGACATGCCTGGCTGGCGGGCAGGGACCCTATTCTTGTGATGCAATGCTCGCTTTGCAAGCATTTCCCCCGGGAGTCCCACGGGGAAAAAAAAAAAAAGAAAAAAGGGAAAAAAATGAGATTTTGTGGGCAGATGACAAGAAGTGTGTTGCAGTAATCAGCACAGCACAGCACAGCACACATGCTGAAGTCAGAGTCAGAGTGGCTTGATGTGGAGGAGAAAGACAAACAGAACTGCTACAGCCAAGTTCAAAGCTGGTCGTACATGTCAGACTGATGACATAATCTTTCATAGTCTAGTCAAGCCAGAGTCAAGTACAACTCCAAGATTTTCAGCTGATTCAGAAAAATAAAATGGACCCCAGCAGTCCCGACAAAATGTGAATCAGACATAGAGCTGAGCAGATGCAGACATCTTTAATGGAGGTCACTAAAGCCTAGCTCTGTTTAATCATCATTCAGTTCTAACTTTTTTAAAAGTCATCCAAGATCTAAAGTTAAAACTACTTTTTAGAGTGTGCATAGACTGAATCAGATCATCAACTTAATCAGGTGCTGCAGATGTGTGTAGCTCTGTATTCCTATGTATAGGAAAGGCGAGGAGAGAATCAGATGAGCTATTTCTGCTCTGTCACTGTTATCTCAGGCTACACTACACACTGCCCCCTCCCTGTGTTTCTATCATGTTTATTTATCTTAACACTGTAGTGTTTCAGAGGTGGTGAGTCATAAAGTACTTCATAGACCCCATCAATAACAAAAATACATCTTCTTCTTCTACTTGTTCACTGAACCCTCAGAGAGCAGCTATTGCTGTCTGTCATATGAGCAAAAAATGTGCTGCACTGGCGTTAAGCGCCTGACAAGTCAAGCCCCCCCAAAATACATCTTCTTCTTCTACTTGTTCATTGAGCTCTCAGAGAGCAGCTATTGCTGTCTGTCATATGAGCAAAAATGTGCTGCACTGGCGTTTTAAGCGCCTGGGCAAGTCAGGCCCATGCATCCAACCTGGGAGCGAATTGTTTTTCTTTTAAATCTTTATGGAAAAAAGGCAGGAGAATGGACCAAGAAGGCAGAAAATAGACAAGAAGGTGACAGGGAGAAAAGGATAAGGGCAGGACACAAGAGAGGGCTAGAAAAAAGAGGAAATTCCAAATACAGAATTTCCAGAAGGTGAGGATGCTATTCATACAGAGAAGCCCCTGGCATCACCATGGGGGAAAACAGGCATTACACAAATAGACAACAGTCACAAAGACATCAGCTGCCCCCCCCCCAAAAGAAAAGAAATACATATTACAGTCAAAGCCCCCTACCGTGTCACATGAATCAGTGAATAACAAAAGTAGTAATACCTTTTTTCTTTTTTAAAGTAAAACCACACCACAACAAAATAACAAGATATTACTCAAAGTTATCATGAGAGTCTGTGTCACAAAGACACAGAAGAGAGAAAGAGAGAGAGAGAGAGAGAGAGAAGAGAGAGAGAGAGAGAGAGAGAGAGAGAGACAGACAGACAGACAGACAGACAGACAGACGACAGAAGCAGACAGACAGAAGACAGAAGAAAGACAGACAGACAGAGCATGTGGAAATGGCAATAAATTAACAAGGGATTACCTGTCCACCCCCCCCACCCCCGCCCTAACCCCCGCCCTAACCCCCCCCCCCCCC
>JASPKP010001650.1:20000-22500 GCA_030674155.1 Stramonita haemastoma | reverse complement strand
TTTCTGCACTTGTACATATGCCGGCCTGTTATCCTGATAGTTACAGATGACCTTTTCTGCACTTGTACATATGCCGGCCTGTTATCCTGATAGTTACAGATGACCTTTTCTGCACTTGTACATATGCCGGCCTGTTATCCTGATAGTTACAGATGACCTTTTCTGCACTTGTACATATGCCGGCCTGTTATCCTGATAGTTACAGATGACCTTTTCTGCACTTGTACATATGCCGGCCTGTTATCCTGATAGTTACAGATGACCTTTTCTGCACTTGTACATATCCCGGCCTGTTATCCTGATAGTTACAGATGACCTTTTCTGCACTTGTACATATGCCGGCCTGTTATCCTGATAGTTACAGATGACCTTTTCGCACTTGTACATATGCCGGCCTGTTATCCTGATAGTTACAGATGACCTTTTCCGCACTTGTACATATGCCGGCCTGTTATCCTGATAGTTACAGATGACCTTTTCCGCACTTGTACATATGCCGGCCTGTTATCCTGATAGTTACAGATGACCTTTTCCGCACTTGTACATATGCCGGCCTGTTATCCTGATAGTTACAGATGACCTTTTCCGCACTTGTACATATGCCGGCCTGTTATCCTGATAGTTACAGATGACCTTTTCCGCACTTGTACATATGCCGGCCTGTTATCCTGATAGTTACAGATGACCTTTTCCGCACTTGTACATATGCCGGCCTGTTATCCTGATAGTTACAGATGACCTTTTCCGCACTTGTACATATGCCAGCCTGTTATCCTGATAGTTACAGATGACCTTTTCCGCACTTGTACATATGCCAGCCTGTTATCCTGATAGTTACAGATGACCTTTTCCGCACTTGTACATATGCCGGCCTGTTATCCTGATAGTTACAGATGACCTTTTCCGCACTTGTACATATGCCGCCTGTTATCCTGATAGTTACAGATGACCTTTTCCGCACTTGTACATATGCCGGCCTGTTATCCTGATAGTTACAGATGACCTTTTCCGCACTTGTACATATGCCGGCCTGTTATCCTGATAGTTACAGATGACCTTTTCCGCACTTGTACATATGCCGGCCTGTTATCCTGATAGTTACAGATGACCTTTTCCGCACTTGTACATATGCCGGCCTGTTATCCTGATAGTTACAGATGACCTTTTCCGCACTTGTACATATGCCGGCCTGTTATCCTGATAGTTACAGATGACCTTTTCCGCACTTGTACATATGCCGCCTGTTATCCTGATAGTTACAGATGACCTTTTCCGCACTTGTACATATGCCGGCCTGTTATCCTGATAGTTACAGATGACCTTTTCCGCACTTGTACATATGCCGGCCTGTTATCCTGATAGTTACAGATGACCTTTTCCGCACTTGTACATATGCCGGCCTGTTATCCTGATAGTTACAGATGACCTTTTCCGCACTTGTACATATGCCGGCCTGTTATCCTGATAGTTACAGATGACCTTTTCCGCACTTGTACATATGCCGGCCTGTTATCCTGATAGTTACAGATGACCTTTTCCGCACTTGTTACATATGCCGGCCTGTTATCCTGATAGTTACAGATGACCTTTTCCGCACTTGTACATATGCCGGCCTGTTATCCTGATAGTTACAGATGACCTTTTCCGCACTTGTACATATGCCGGCCTGTTATCCTGATAGTTACAGATGACCTTTTCCGCACTTGTACAATTTGCCGGCCTGTTATCCTGATAGTTACAGATGACCTTTTCTGCACTTGTAAATTTGCTGGCCTGTTATCCTGATAGTTACAGATGACCTTTTCCGCACTTGTAAATTTGCTGGCCTGTTATCCTGATAGTTACAGATGACCTTTTCCGCACTTGTACATATGCCGGCCTGTTATCCTGATAGTACAGATGACCTTTTCCGCACTTGTACATATGCCGGCCTGTTATCCTGATAGTCACAGATGACCTTTTCTGCACTTGTACATATGCCGGCCTGTTATCCTGATAGTCACAGATGACCTTTTCTGCACTTGTACATATGCCGGCCTGTTATCCTGATAGTCACAGATGACCTTTTCTGCACTTGTACATATGCCGGCCTGTTATCCTGATAGTTACAGATGACCTTTTCTGCACTTGTACATTTGCTGGCCTGTTATCCTGATAGTTACAGATGACCTTTTCTGCACTTGTACATATGCCGGCCTGTTATCCTGATAGTCACAGATGACCTTTTCTGCACTTGTACATATGCCGGCCTGTTATCCTGATAGTTACAGATGACCTTTTCTGCACTTGTACATATGCCGGCCTGTTATCCTGATAGTTACAGATGACCTTTTCTGCACTTGTACATATGCCGGCCTGTTATCCTGATAGTTACAGATGACCTTTTCTGCACTTGTACATATGCCGGCTGTTATCCTGATAGTTACAGATGACCTTTTCTGCACTTGTACATATGCCGGCCTGTTATCCTGATAGTTACAGATGACCTTTTCTGCACTTG
>JASPKP010001650.1:0-15000 GCA_030674155.1 Stramonita haemastoma | reverse complement strand
ACTACAGTTTTTCATCATCATCATCATCACCATCATCATGACATTTTTCAGCATTGTCATCTGACACACACAGAAATACACAGACATACAGTAAACACATTATCTGACACACACACACACACAGGTACATCATCTGACACACTGACACACCATCTGACACATCATCTGACACACTGACACATCTGAAACTTCATCTGGCACACTGACACATCATACGACACATCATCTGACACTGACACATCATCCAACGCATTGACACATCATCTGGCACACTGACACATCAACTGACACCCTGACACATCATCTGGCACACTGACACATCTGACACAGAGGCACATCATCTGACAGATTACACACACACACACACACACACACACACACACACACACACACACACACACACACACACACACACAATGTACATACACACATATATTATAGAGACAAAGACAGAGAGACAGACAGAGAGATAGAGATGCAGAGAGAAAGAGAGAGGGAGAGAGAGAAAGAGAAAGAGAGAGACAATGGGAAAGAAAAAGCAGTTGATGCATGTATACATGTATGTATGTCTTACCCTTCCATGCATTGTTTTGAACAAACGTTCAATCTCTCGCCGCTGTTCATTGGTATGAGTAGTCAGGATCTGAATGATTGTGGCTTCATCCGTTCCTGCACACACACACACACACACCACACACACACACACACACACACACACACACACACACACACACACACAATGACACATGCACACACACATACAATTTTTTCAGGGTGAGCGAAAACGCGTCATGCTGCTGTTAAGCACCTGACGAGTCAGGCCCAGCACATCCAACTTTGGCATAAGAGAGAATTGTTATCTTCTAAGTCTTTCTGGAAAAAAGGCAGGAGAATGGACAACAAAAGCAGAAAATAGACAAGAAAAAGACGACAGGAAGAAAAGGAACAAGGCATTCATTCACCCATTCGTTCAGTTATTCTTTTATAAAAATATCAAAGAAAATGGAATAAGCTCATGTACTTTTTTACATCCATTCCCCGTGTGTATGTGGTCTTGTAATTTTGTCCTCTGTTCCCACCAGCACACAATGGCCTACTCTTACCAAAAGCAGAACAGGATTTAACGTGTGCACAAGATGTTCTGCATGTGTTCACACACACACAACCTCCGTTTCAAGTCTCATCCGAAAGACTTGACTTTCGGGGAGAGTGGAGTCTGCACTGATGTTAACTCCAGAGGAAAACTCCCCTTGAACGGGATCCGAACCTGGGTTGTCAGATTGCCAGCGCAATGTTCTAACCACTAGGTTATCCCTTCCCCCTCTGTCAGAAACAAAGAACACTCACTCACTCACTCAGTCCCATGTCCCAAAGGACGTAGGGGGGGACATGAGAGAAGACGCAACAGAGATCTTTTTCCATGCTTCACGATCCTGTGTGGCTAGTAGGAGGTGTTGCAGGGGTTGGGCGGTCCAGTCTTTGATGTTGTCAACCCATGATTTCTTTTGGCGGCCTCTTCTTCTCTTGCCCTCGACTGTTCCTTGCAGGATGGTTTTTGCTAGGGTGTTGTGTCTTGTGGTGTGACCAAACCACATCAGCTTTCTCCTCTTTATGGTGGAGAGCAAAGGCTCTTGGGGGCCCACACGCTTTTTGATTTCTTCTTTCACATGTTCTATGTGAAACAAAGAAGGGGATGTACAAAAGAGGACATTTTTTAGCACAGGATTTCCAGAAGGTGGGGATGCTACTTTTATTTATCTATTTTGTTTATTCTTTTATATCGAGGATAATGGAATAAGCACCCATGCGCTTTTTTACATCCAGTCCCCGAGTGTATGCAGTTTTGTAAATCTTGTCATCTGTTCCCACCGGCACACGATGGCCTACTCTTACGAAAAGTGGAACAGGATTTAACATCAGTATGAACGTATTTATACTGACAGGAACTCGGCATCCCCACAGGAGGGAGTTCCAAAACCATGGTACTGGTCATGTGTAGCCTTCTTTTTTTTTTTTTTTTTTTTTTTAAATTTTATACCACTTTATGTCACAGCGGATTTCTCTGCGTGAAATTCGGGCTGCTCTCCCTGGGGAGAGAGAGCGCGTCACCACAAGTGTAGCGCCTTCCCATTATTTTTTTTTTCCTCAGGGATGGTGTCTAAACACGACACCTGTGTGCATGCTGGGGTTATTTTGGGGGGGGGGGGGGGGGGGGGGGTTTTATTTTGTCATCCGCTCCTGCCGGCGCATGATGGCCTGCTCTTCCAAAAGGTGGAACAGGGTTTAAATGTGTGCGCAAGATGTTCTGCATGCGTTCGCACACTGGGCCTCGGTTTATTGTCACATCCGAATGACTTTGACATTCAGTTCAATTTTTTCATCAAACTGGGAAGAAAGGGCGAGGCTGGGTACGAACCCAGATCCTCACAGTTTACTTGTTGGCAGGCGAACGTCTTAACCATCCTGCCGCCTTCCTTTTGCACCACCTTCCATCATTTTTCCTCCCTCAATCTTAGGGAGTCCAACAAAGAAACAATGACTGCTGTATTTCCTTCCCCATCTGGTAATACTAAGTCATGAAAAGGACTTTTAAAAAAAAAAAAAAACAACCAACAACTGTTTTTGGCACTGTTCTCCCATGATTACTCCATGCCTTTCTTTTCTTTTTCTTTTGTTGTTGTTGCTGTTGTAGTAAAAAAAATATAAATAAATAAAAGCATGTATACATGTATTCATTGGGACGGGATAGCTCAGCCTTCACAGTGCTCGCTTTCTTTCCCCAGCCAAGGTTAAGCAGCGCCAAGCATGGTTGTCAAGTGGAAGGGTGACCGTTTGCGCGCCTTGGCTTCAGTACAGTTTACCAAGCTGTAAATAGGTACCTGCCCTCTTTAGGGTCAGGGAAGGTAATGCAGCGAGGGAGAGCAGATGGGCGCCGCACTCAACATGCTGGCCCCTAGAGAAGCTGAGATCTCTGACGCCTTGCTCCCCTATGAGTACACAGGTTATGGGACACCTTTACCTTTACATGTATAACAATCTGACTACCACACACACAACAAGACAATGAGCAAACTAACACCCACAAATGTGAGGAAAAGAAAGGAGGAGGAGAAGAAGGAGGAGGAGGAGGAGGAGGAGGAGGAGGAGGAGGAGGAGGAGGAGGAGGAGGAGGAGGAGAAGAAGAAGAAGAAGAAGAAGAAGAAGAAGAAGAAGAAGAAGAAGAAGAAATTGGAAGAAGAAGAAAAAGAAGAAGAAGAAGAAGAAGAAAGAGAACAAGAGGACGAGGAGGAGGAGGAGGAGGAGGAGGAGGAGGAGGAGGAGGAGGAGGAGGAGGAGGAGGAGGAGGAGGAGGAGCAGAAGAAGAAGAAGAAGAAGAAGAAGAAGAAATTGGAAGAAGAAGAAATTGGAAGAAGAAGAAGAATTGCAAAGAAGAAGAAAAAGAAGAAGAAAAAAGAAGAAGAAAAAGAAGAAGAAAAAGGAGAAAGAGAACAAGAGGAGGAGGAGGAGGAGGAGGAGGAGGAGGAGGAGGAGGAGAAAAACAAGAAGAGGAAGAAGAAGAAGAAGAAGAAGAAGAGAAGAAGAAGAAGAAGAAGAAGAAGAAGAAGAAGAAGAAGAAGAAGAAGATAAGAAAGAAAAAGAGGAGAAGAGGAGGAGGTGATAAAGAAGGAAAACAATGAGGACAACAACAACAACTAACATACAAAAATACCACCAGCACCACTCTGGGCACTTCTGACAACAACACTTATGATAACGACGAGAACAACAACAACATCAAATACAGTTAAGGAAGTGCAACCCCGACCTTTCATGGCTATTATATTATATCTATGCAGTACAACCACACCACAATAACAACAAGAACAACAACATGACCAAATCCTTTCATGGATGATATGCAGTCTAACAATAACAACATGAACAACAACAACAGCAACAACATCAACAGCAAACAGAAAACTGACCCAATCCTTTTTTAGCTTTGTGCAGTCCTTCAACAACAACAATATCAACAACATCCACAACAGTAAGAACAACATTAACAACACCATCATCAACAACAACACCAACAACAAACAGAGAACTGACCCAAACAACAACAACAACAACAAGTAACAGAAAACTGACCCAACCCCATCAACAAAAACAACAACAACAACAACATCATCAAACAGAAAACTGACCCAATCCTTTCATGGCTTAATGCAGGCCTTATAACAACAACAGCAACAACAGCAACAGCAACAACAGCAGCAACAACAACTACTACAGCAACAACAACAACAGCAGCAACAACAACAACAAACAGAAAACTGACCCAATCCTTTCATGGCTTTACACAGGCCTTACAACAGCAACAACGACAACAAAAGCAACAACAACAAAAGCAACAGCAACAACAATAACAGCAACAACAACAACAACAACAACGAACAGAAAACTGACCCAATCCTTTCATAGCTTTACGCAGGCCTTATAACAACAGCAACAACAACAATAACAACAGCAACAACAATAGCAGCAGCAACAACAGCAGCAACAACAACAACAACAACAACAGCAGCAACAACAACTACTACAGCAACAACAACAACAGCAGAAACAACAACAACAAACAGAAAACTGGCCCAATCCTTTCATCACTTTATGCAGGCCTTACAACAACAACAACAACAATAATAACAACAACAGCAACAACAACAAAAACAACAAAAGCAAAAACAACAACAGCAACAACAACACCAACAACAGCAACAACAACAGCAAACAGAAAACTGACCCAATCCTTTCATGGCTTTACGCAGGCCTTACAACAACAGCAACAACAACAGCAACAACAACAGCAACTACAGCAACAACAACAACAGCAACAACAGCAACTACAGCAGCAACAACAACAGCAACAACAACAGCAACTACAGCAACAACAACAACAGCAAACTGAAAACTGACCCAATCCTTTCATGGCTTTACGCAGGTCTTACAACAACAGCAACAACAACAACACTCAACAGTAACAACACCAACAACAACACCAAACAGAAAACTGACCCAATCCTTTCATGGCTTTGCGCAGGCCTTACAACAACAGCAACAACAACAACAGCAACAACAACAAAAACAACAATAACAACAACAACAACAGCAACAACACTCGACAGTAACAACACCAACAACAGCAAACAGAAAACTGACCCAATCCTTTCATGGCTTTACGCAGGCCTTACAACAACAGCAACAACAACAGCAACAACAACAGCAACTACAGCAACAACAACAGCAACAACAACAGCAACTACAGCAGCAACAACAACAGCAACTACAGCAACAACAACAACAGCAAACAGAAAACTGACCCAATCCTTTCATGGCTTTACACAGGCCTTACGACAACAGCAACAACAACAACACTCAACAGTAACAACACCAACAACAACAGCAAACAGAAAACTGACCCAATCCTTTCATGGCTTTACGCAGGCCTTACGACAACAGCAACAACAACAACACTCAACAGTAACAACACCAACACCAGCAAACAGAAAACTGACCCAATCCTTTCATGGCTTTACGCAGGCCTTATGACAACAGCAACAACAACACTACTCAACAGTAACAACACCAACACCAACAACAGCAAACAGAAAACTGACCCAATCCTTTCATAGCTTTACGCAGGTCTTACGACAACAACAATAACACCCACAACAACAACTAAAAAACAACACCAACAGCAACAAACAGAAAACTGACCCAATCCTTTCATGGCTTTACGCAGGCCTTACGACAACAGCAACAACAACAGCAGCAGCAGCAGCAGCAACAGCAACAGCAACAACAACAACAACAACAACAGCACCAACACCAACAGCAAACAGAAAACTGACCCAATCCTTTCATGGCTTTACGCAGGCCTTACGACAACAGCAACAACAACAACACTCAACAGTAACAACACCAACACCAGCAAACAGAAAACTGACCCAATCCTTTCATGGCTTTACGCAGGCCTTCAGCCGCTGCCTCAGGGTTGAAAGGAGCTGCAGGACGTACGGTGGGCTGTCAATCAATCATCAGTCAACCAATCAGAATTATTTCTCTTTAATTTTATCTTTTCCTCCCCCCCCCCCCCCCCCCCTAAGAATAGTAGAATAAGGACTCGTGTGCTTTTTAGCCTTCAGGTATACTTCAGCCTTCAGGCATACTTCAGCCTTCAGGTATATCAGATATACTTCAGCCTTCAGGTATACTTCAGCTTTCAGGTATATCAGATATACTTCAGCCTTCAGGTATACTTCAGCCTTCAGGTATACTTCAGCCTTCAGGTATATCAGGTATACTTCAGCCTTCAGGTATATCAGGTATACTTCAGCCTTCAGGTATACTTCAGCCTTCAGGTATATCAGGTATACTTCAGCCTTCAGGTATATCCGGTATACTTCAGCCTTCAGGTTTATCAGGTATACTTCAGCCTTCAGGTATACTTCAGCCTTCAGGTATATCAGGTATACTTCAGCCTTCAGGTTTATCAGGTATACTTCAGCCTTCAGGTATACTTCAGCCTTCAGGTATATCAGGTATACTTCAGCCTTCAGGTTTATCAGGTATACTTCAACCGTCAGGTTTATCAGGTACATCACCAGCCTTCAGGTTGATCAGGTAAAATATATATCCCAGCCTTTAGCCTTAGGTATGTAACCATAATTATCCCCACCTTTCAGGTAGAGGTATATCCCGAGGTGATAGGTTAGAATCCCTAGCCTTCAAGTATTTCCCCACCTATCAGGTAATCCCCAGCCCTCAGGTATATTACAGTGTTATGTAAGTTGTAAGCAGGTGCACACACACATACACACACACACACACACACACACACACACACACACACACACACACACACACACACACACACACACATTGCGCACACATTAAACCCTGTTCCGCTTTTCATAAGAGTAGGTCATCGTGTACCAGTGGGAACAGATGACAAGATTGACAAAACTGCATACACACGGGGGCTGGATGTAAAAAAAAGCATGTGGGTGCTTATTCCATTATCCTTGATATAGAAGAATAAATAAATAAATGAATGAATAAATAAATAAATAAATAAAATAAACACACACACATACATACACATGGCTGATAGAGCTGCTAAAAGAGGTGCATAGCATGGACATGAATCAGTAGAATGGCATATAGATGTATGTATACATATATATAATATGTGCTACCACTTATTTGAACAAACATCACGGAGAAAGGTCACAGGAACTCGTCACTTAAAAGAGAGATTTTAAAATTAAACAGAACTGTAATCACTACCGACAATGTAAGACTCATGAACCATTCTATAAGTATATAAATTTATAAGCTATAAGACTTGTACTTGTAAATATTACTTCAGCAAGGAGAGTAAAATTGTGTAAGTTTGTTTTAAATATTACATTTAATAGAATACAACTTAATTAATGTTTCATAACCAAATTCAGCAGAAACAGTAAATATGTCTGTGTGGTGAGAATAAGACTGATACTCATCTGATATTTGAATGTAAGAGTACAAAGGCTTTTTCACCCCAATTTTCTGAAAACTCCCTTAGCAGCATATTCTTGAAATCATTTGAATTTGGCATTTGATAATTGCAAAAGGTCTCTGGCACAGTCTTGTAGGACATTTGTTACTGTTTCATTAGCGTTAGTGACTTAAGTTCTTTTTTTCATTGTTCCTTTTGCCTTGTTAAGTTCTTCTTTGTAAGTAAACTACTTTTTTATGCACACTTTTCAGTAGGACCTCCTCCACCATCTCAACTCCCACACACATTTTTTTTTTCCTTCTTTGTCTACTGTTACTGAGCATGAACAAACATACTTGTATCAAATTCAAAGACAACAACAACAGCCGAGCAGGTCACACACACACACACACACACACACACACACAGACACAGACACACACATAAACACACACACACACACACACACACACACACACACACACACACACACACACACAAACACACACACATAAACACACACACACATATATAAACACACACACACACATACACACACACACAAAAATGCATGCAAAGCTTACGCATATAATTGCTACATTATACAGCCACAAAAAAGCCCACACTAACATGTTCTACACACTTCCTGGACTTTTTACTAATTTTAGTAATGACATTTATAAAATACTGTACAGTGCTACACAGTATACACTCTCACACATTTCACACCTAACAATTCTCCTTTGTGGCGATCACATTCCTGACAGACCTTGCTCATGTGATTTCAGCCATTCGTGACACTATCATCATTACAGTCAATGCTCATTGTATTCAGGACCATGCGACCTTAACTTAAGTGGAGTGAACCAGCAATGTGTCACACAAAGTAAGTAAGTACTACACTATAGAAGAGAACACTTGCATTCAATACTGAATACACTACAGTGAGTAATAGACTAATATTGACAACTGTAGCCTACTGATGGTCTGCCTCTCTGTCTGTCTGTCTGTGTCTCTGTGTCTGTCTGTCTGTGTCTCTGTGTCTGTCTGTCTGTCTGTCTGTCTGTCTCTGTCTCTGTCTCTCTCTCTCTCTCTCTCTCACACACACACACACACACACACACACACACACACACACACACACACACACACACACACACACACACACTCATGGGCACATGAACTAAATAATGTGGAAGGACATAAAATTGAAGACGACTACTACTACTACTACTACCATTACTACTACAGCTACAACTACTACTACTACCGTACTACTACTACTACTACTACTACTACTACCACTACTACTACTACTACTACTACTACTACTACTACTACCATTGCTACTACAGCTACAACTACTACTACTACCGTACTACTACTACTCTACTACTACCACTACCACACCCACACACAGTCTCACAAACACAGTCTCACACACACACACACACACACACACACACACACACACACACACACACACACACACACACACTGTTGAGGGATCACTTTCAGTTAATATTCCGCTTGATTTGAGAGAGCGTTATGATCTTTTAAAGCATTTATCGTACACTAAGGCAAAAAAAGATTGCAAAATTGTAATTGTTTTTACAGTCAAAATTGCCTAAATATGAGGGATGTACATAACACTAAACCGCTCTATGCAAAACCATCTATGTCTGTTTCCAGACATATCTCAAGTTTGGTTTATAGATTCCGTTTAAATGCCCTTCGCACAAAATATTGTAAGAACATACTCTGCATGTGTGGAAAACAAATTAGTGTTAGGCATCTACTTACTTGTTGTCCTACAATTAAAGAAATTATTTCTAGTTCACTGAAAGATCCGTCCCTTTTGGAATCACCTGTAACACTTAAAAGCATCCTAAACAATGATATACTTCTCTGCCGAATTTCTGAATGTCTCACTACAAAGTCCAGTTGGTATCTTCTGTGATTGTTCATTCTGTTTTAAGGGCAACCCTTAATGACTTGTTTTGTATAACTCTTCAATTACCCCTTTTTCCCCTACTTCGCGCACATATCTACATTATCTTCATTAACTTGTGTAAACAAATCCAAAGTCCATACTTTTCTGTATGTTATAGTTTCGTTGTTAGTTAATTGCAGAGTTCTGTTCTACTGTTATCACTTACTGGTTCTTGATTTTTCTCCCCTATAGCCCAACATCATACTAATAGTTGTTTTCTCCCTCAGTACTCTTTAGCTTTTTGTTTTTTTTATGTACTATTATATTGGCAGCTCTCACACGCACGCACGCATGAACACATGCTCGCACACGTATGCACACACACTCGCATATGCACACACTCACGCAGGCACTCTCACACGCACTCGCATACTCACATACTCACATACCCAAACACACACACACACACACACACACACACACACACACACACACACACACGCGCGCGCACACACACGCGTACGTACACGCCCACACACACACACACATACACACACACACACTCACACAGTGACACACACACATGTATGCACACGTACGCACAAACTCGCACACATACATTCACGCACGCTCATGCACACGCACACTCACGATCGTGTGCACACACGTGCACGAACACACACACTCTCACACAAATTCACACACAAGCGCACGCACGCACACGCACACAGACTCACACGTACTCACACTCACGTGCGCGCGCGCGCACACACACGCTCACACAAATGTATACATGCACATACACACACGCTTAATCACACATTCACACATTCACACATTCACACACACACACACACACACACTCACACACACACACACACACACACACTCACCACACACACACACACACACACACACACACACACACACACACACACGTCTGATATCACCATGTAGTGGAAGGACGTTAAACTGAAGAACTAACACACACACACACAGTCACACACACACACACACACACACACACACACACACACACACATACACATTCACACACACACACACACACACACACACACACACACACACACACACACACACACACACACGCAGTACATACTACATCACTAATTAAATACTTCACATGCACAGGTTTTCTCACATGCAGTGATGCACACACACACAATGACACATACATGTATACAGTACTTACACATTTTATGCATGCGCACATGTACACACACACACACACACACACACACACACACACACACACACACACACACACAACACACACACACCACATACAGAGTATTATTATATAATATATCACTACATTAGAGGGTTTTTCACATGCATACGGTGATACACACATATACACTTACTGACTTAGTTACACACAACACAGTACTTAATGCATGTGCACATACATGTACACACAGAGTACAACATGCTCAGGGTTTCTCACATGCACGCACACATACACTTAGTTACACAATTTATGCATGTGCATATGAAGATGAACACACAGAATACACTAACAGGATTTCTCACATGCACATATATATATATATATATATATATATATATATATATATATATATATATATATATATATATATATTAAAGTCTGTCCCGAGCCTTAGGCTCATCAGGCCGGTGCTTATCCCGGTTTCTGTGGCGTTAAGCGACTGAGAGTCATAGACTCCCCCCTGGATAGGACGCCAGTCTATCGCAGGGTTAACCCCAACACAAGGTTGGTACCCCTTTCACACCTGGGTGGGGTGAGAAAATAGCTGTAAAGTGCCTTTTCCAAGGGCACAACGCCATAGCCGAAAGCTGGGATCGAACCCGCAACCTTTAGATTACGAGTCCAACGCCCTAACCACTAGACTACAGCGGTGGCTATATATATATATACTAATACTAAAACATGTGATATATGTATAGTTACACATTTTGAAGAACGAATGTATGCATGCGTGCACACACACACACACACTCACGGGCACACAAACTAAATCATTTGCAGGAAAAGAAGTGTCAACCGGTAACAGCCCCAATGTCGACAAAGTATCTCTGGTCATAAACTGCTATTAGTGTTACATAAAGTTCAGCAATGACAAATGAGTTTGACAGCCTAACCACTGACCTACACCACCCCTATTATTACCAGCTCCAATTCACCCTCACCCCCCACCCCAACCCCCCTTCCACACACATTCTGCAGCCTATTGTTTATGTTGAGCACTGGCATTTCTTTCACTGTTGTGTAGGCCTAGATAATAAAGTACTGGTGTGGTATTGGTAAAATGTGTAAAACTAGTTAATATATATAATTAATGAGTTAGTGCAACATAGGTAAAGTTTGAAAGAATGAAGGTCTGCCGTAGGCCTAGTTCTAATCAAAGAAACTATCTTAAATAGGCTGAACAACTGGGGTAGTTGTTTTAACTTAAGGAATACTGAAATAGAACGCAGTAATGTAAAAATCATTTCCACTAATGACAAACACCCTTACAACAAAAACGCCACCATTAGTTTCAGTGGCAAAGATGCGGCCGTCACCTGTAGATGCGGCCGTCACCTGCTAGGCTTTAAGGCTACTAAGTTTACACGTCCCAATCATAACAAAGCACTAGGCCTAGCCTAAGTCAAGAGGCAGCTTTCACCTCAGAATGCACTGAATTTTGTTTCTTGAAGACTCAGAGAAACAGTTTTAAATTCCTGCCGAAACATGGCGAAAGATCCAGTTTACATCGCTAAACCTGGACTTCCGCATAACGCTGTAACTAGCCTATAGCCATTGACAACGAACAAGCTTTTTCTCACGAATGACGACGATTTATGTTATTTCATGGGAGAGGCCATTCAAGAACATTGAGCTCTTACCATTGCATTTACAACCTATCTTCTTCTGTACCAAAGTTTTGTTAACAACAATATCAAGTCAAAGATAAACTGAAACGTATTGACTTACTTCAAATGCAACAGCCATATTTTTTTTCCAAGCTCGTTTTTCGAGGAACGATGATTAGAAGCCCTTCGGTCTGTCAATAGTAGGCCTAGAAATCTGCTTTGCCGCGCCCTTGCTCTAGCTAGCCTACGTGTGTGTCGTCTGCTGGAGCGGCGGAAAAAGGCGGAACTATACGAAGCAACTTGTCGCCGTCTGACTGCGCTTGATTGATTGCCGTTTTCGTCTCCCGGACTAGATCGTTTTAATACTGGTTCCAATTGGAAATTGGCCTTTTTAAAAAAAAAACAAAAAAATTTTTCGATGAAGTTAGCAAAGAGCAAAAACATCAGTCCCTAAATCAGAAATTTCCACTGGGACATAAATACAATTATAAAAGCAACAACAACAACTTAAAGGCATGTTTGAGATCATTGTTATTTATTCTTTTATATTCTTTTATTCATTTTTCTTTTATATCCAGGATAACAGAATAAGCATTTATGTGTTTTTTCATCCGGCTCCCGTGTGAATGCAGTTTTGTAAATATTGTCGTCTGTTTCCACCGGCACACAATGGCCTACTCTTACGAAAAGCGGAACAGGATTTAACGGGTGCGCAAGATGTTCTGCGTGCGTTCGCACACGGGGCCTCGGTTTACAGTCTCATCCGAAAGACTTTTGGGGAGAGTGGAGTCAGCACTGATGTTAACTCCAGGGGAAAAATCCCCTCCAACGGGAGTCGAACTCGGGTCGTCAAATTGCGAGCGCAATGTTCTGACCACTAGGCCATCCCACTAGCTTGACAAGCTCTTAAAATTGTTAATTAATGAACATACTAACCTGTACACTCAAACGGAGGAGGGAAAATCATCTAAAACCAGGTTGTTTCTGTCTATGTGGCTGGATACATTTATAAACAAATAGTATTCTTTTTTTTAAAGGTAAAGCCATGCACACAACCCTCTCATCCACCTTGTAGTGATGGTCTGACAGTGATTTGTAATATTTATTTATTTATTTATTTATTTATTTATTGTTTATTTATTCATTATTTTATATCGAGGATAATGGAATAAGCACTCTTGTGCTTTTTTACATCTAGTTCCCGTGTGTATGCAGTTTTGTAAATGTCATCTGTTCCCACCAGCACACAATGGCCTACTCTTACGAAAAGCGGAACAGGATTTAACGTGTGCGCAAGATATTCTGCGTGCGTTCGCACACGGGGCCTCGGTTTAAAGTCTCATCCGAAGGACTTTTGGGGAGAGTGGAGTCAGCACTGATGTTAACTCCGGGAGAAAAATCTCCTCGATCTATCTATCTGTCTATCTATGTTAAGTTTTTTTAATTTATTTTTTATTTCGAGGATAATGGAACAAATACTCGTGTGCTTTTTTTACGGTTTTTTTTTTACGGTTTATGGTTTATAGTTTCATCCGAAGGACTTTTGGGGAGAATGGAGTCAGCACTGCTGCTAACTCCAGGAGAAAAAACTCCTGATCTGTCTGTCTGTCTGTCTGTCTGTCTGTCTGTCTATCTATCTATCTATGTTAAGATTTCTATTTATTTTTTATTTCGAGGATAATGGAACAAGTACTCGTGTGCTTTTTTTTTTTTTACGTCCAGCCCCCATGTGTATGCAGTTTTGCAAATTGTCATCCGTTCGGACGGGCACACAATGGCCCACTCTTCCAAACAAGCAGGATGGGTTTTAACGTGAGCTCAAGATGTTCTGCATGCGTTCGCACACGGGACCTCGGTTTATAGTCTCATCCGAAGGATTTTGGGGGGATTGGAGTCGGCACAGATGTTAACTTCGGGGGGGGGGGGGGGGGGAAGAAGGGGAAAAAAGGGGGGGGAAGAAGGAAAAGAAAAAAAGAAAAGAAAAAAAAGAAAGAAAGAAAAAAGAAAAGAAAAGAAAGAAAGAGAGAGAAAAAACTTCGGAAAAAATCCTCTTGAACGAGATTCGAACCTGGTTCAGCAGATCATGAGCGCAATGCGCATCACTCTAACCACCAGGCAGTTCCAGGCTATCGTGTTCTAGATGATCCCCACAAACTTCATCTGGCAACCGCCAGCGGCAATAAACTGCAGGTTTCACAACCAGGAAAGTCTTCAAAGTCGGAATGTGGCTACCTTAATAGTGGGGGGAAAATGATCACACACGCAAAACTCCCACCACTGGTGAACTCGGAGCTCTAGCTTGAGGTATGAAAAAAAACCACACAAAAAAACAAACGTAAGAGACAACAAATGGACCAACCACTTGTTTCATGGCCAGTGCAGACTGCCATATTTGGGCCTTGGGTGTATGCTGAGTGGGCTTGATATCTGATGCCTTGTAATCACATCTGATTTCTCTGGCCCATTTTGTTGGTGTTGCTGCTGCTGCTGCTGCTGCTGCTGTTGTTGTGTTTACTTTCCCAGGGAGGCAGGTGTCAGGTCTCAATACATGCACACACAGAGAGTGATTCTAACTGGTGTTATAGCCTACCTGTGTATTGGAAGCTTTGTCTCAGTGCACGCACACACAGAGAAAGGGATTCAAACTGGCGTTGAACATGTGCATGTGGACACTTTGTCTTGTTGTTTTTAC
>JASPKP010001649.1:10000-12500 GCA_030674155.1 Stramonita haemastoma | reverse complement strand
ATGTATGTTGTATGTGATGTATGTATGTGATGTGTATGTGTATGTGTGTAGTATGTATGTGTGTATGTATGTATGTATGTATGTTATGTATGTATGGTATGTATGTATGTATGTATGTATGTATGTATGTGTGTGTGTTATGTATGTATGTATGTATGTATGTATGTATGTATGTATGTATGTATGTATGTATGTATTTATGTATGTATGTATGTATGTATGTTATCTATGTATGTATGTATGTATTGTATCTATGTATTATGTATGTATGTATGTATGTATGTATGTTATTTATCGTGTTGTGTGTATGTATGTATGTATTGTATTCATCTATGTATGTATGTGTGTATTGTATGTATGTATGTTGTTGTGTATGTATGTATGTTGTGTGTATGTATGTATGTATGTTGTTGTATGTATGTTTGTATGTATGTTGTATGTATGTATGTAGGTTTGTATGTTGTATGTATGTATGTAGTATGTAGTATGTATGTATGTATGTATGTATGTATCTATGTATGTATTGTATTTGTATGTATGTATCTATGTATGTATTTATCTATGTATGTATGTATGTATGTATGTATGTGTATATCTATTATGTATCTGTATTTGTATAGTGTTGTATGTATGTTATGTATGTATGTATGTATTTATTATGTTATTATGTTTGATGTATTATGTATGTATGTATGTATGTATGTATGTATGTATGTATGTATGTATGTTTTGTTGTTGTATGTTGTTGTATGTGTGTGTGTGGTTTGTGTTGTTGTGTTGTGTGTGTGTGTGTGTGTGTGTGTTGTATGTGTATGTATGTATGTATGTTGTATGTATGTATGTAGTATGTTTATGTTGTGTGTTGTTGTGTATGTTGTATGTATGTATGTATGTGTATGTATGTGTATGTATGTATGTATCTGTGTATGTTCTGTGTGTATGTATGTATGTTGATGTGTGATGTATGTATTATGTATGTGTGTTGTATGTATGTATGTATGTATGTATGTATGTATGTATAGTATGTATGTATGTATTATGTATTATGTATTTGTATGTTTCTTGTTGTATGTTGTTGTATGTATTATGTATGTATGATATGTATGTAATGATAATGTAGTCTGTGTTGTATTGATTATATGTAATGTATGTGTATGTATGTATGTCATGTATGTATGTAGTTGTGAGTATGTGTATGTATTAGTATGTATGTTTATGTATGTATGATTATGTCTGTTGTATGTATGTATGTCATGTTGAGTATGTAGTAGTATATGTATTTTACCAGAGTGTTCTGAAGGGTGTGCTGTGGTTGGTCGTGTGGAACGAGTGAAAGGGAAATAAAACGGAAACGGAATCCGAATGGATGAGGTCGTAGAAAACATGGCCGCCCTCCCCACCCCTTGCACCCCCTCCCCCCTCCCTTTGACCGTCGGGGCCCGGGCACGCCCCCGCCGTGCTAGGGGGCTCGAGACCATGACGCGACATGGAGTCGTCGGAGCGTGACGGGTGAGCCAGCGTCATCACCTTTCTCAGCGCCTTGCAGGTTGCCTACACTGTGGAGGAGCGGCGTGCGCCGGCGTCGGTCGCGGACTCAGTCCGGGGCCGCACGCCGTGCTATCGCCGTTGCACCCTCCGCTTCCGATCCTACGTGGAAAAAGGCAGCTTAGCGACCGCTCGGCGTGCGTGGCCAGAGTCGTGCGGGTCGGGGATCTGAGAAAAGCGCAGGGGCTAACCCCCCTACGCTTCGCTCACTGCCTGATCCGCCGCGGCTGCTGTCGCTTCCCGCCTGCGGGTCCTCGGTGCGAAAGCGCAGGGCCCCGTTCCCCGGGAGACGGTCGGCTTCCTCACACGAAGCCCGCTGTGTTCCCGGTGGGGCCCGCGTCTCGCGGTCCGTAGAAGGTTCTGTGCATTCGGTGACGACGGGAGTCGAGTTCGCCTCCTCCCTGACTGACGGTCGCCGGCTGGGGCACGATCGCGGTGCCTCCCGGCGGCGTCGAAAAGCGTAACGCCTGGTTCATCTCGTGAAGGGCGCGCCCGTCTCCGATCGGGTAGCCGCCTGGCACGTGGAAAAGATGGACGGGAGAGGGTTCGGAGCGCAGGTTACCACAGGGCAGACCCCCGCGTCGGCCCTGAAGGACGTGCGTTTCGGGCCCGCCCGTCGGCCCGGCCTCTGCTCTCCTCCTGCTGCTGCTGCTGCCGCTGCTGTGGTGGTGGTGGTAATAGGAGTAGTGCTGGGGGACCGCGGCTCATGATAGACCCGACTCACCCGGCTGTCTGTCTGTCTGTTGTTTGTTGCACGCGAGCTTCTCTACATGCTAACGCGGACCGCCCCACGGATCACCCATGTCCGTGAGGAGCGATGTCCCAACCGGCTGAAAAGCTTACGCTGCGGCGGCTTCGGCGGCGGCGATGTTACGGGTTGCATTCTGGTTGATCCTGCCAGTAGTCATATGCTTGTCTCAAAGATTAAGCCATGCATGTCTAAGTTCACACCCTC
>JASPKP010001648.1:0-27244 GCA_030674155.1 Stramonita haemastoma | reverse complement strand
AGTGTTTTCAGTGCAGTGAGTGTGTGTAGTGTAGTGTGTGTAGTGTAGGGTTTTTTTTGTGTAGTGTTAGTGTGGGGGGTGCGTCAGGCAGTGCGTGTGGTTGGTGTGGTGGGTGTTGGGAGGATATGTTGTGGTGGGGCCCCTGTGGTGTGGTTGGTGTGGTGTGGTGTGGTGTAGTGTGGTGTGGGTGTGGTGGGTAGGGGTTGTGTTGTGTTGTGTAGTGATGTGAGGGTAGGGTAGTGTGTATGGTGGGTGCGGGCGGCGGTTTTGTGTTATGTTGTGAAGTTTGTTGTTTTTGTTTCATTTTTTTCATCTGTTGATATTGTGAGGATTTCGTTCTTGTTTGTGCTGCCATGAAGTCAATGTCATCTGCAAATTGAGGTTGCAAAGGGGTCTTCCACCAATGGAGATGGAAGTGTGGTGGTTTGCAGTGTCTCTGTATATGTTTTGAGGAAGGGTTAAAGGTACAGGGTGAGAGAAGGCAGCCCTTGCGGACTCCAACGTGGTCTGAAAAACTTGCCCATGGATTGTTCTGAAAATGCATTTTCTTGCATCTCGACGAGCCTTGATGACTTCAATTAGGAGTTGTCAATGTTGAAGGCCTGAGTACTTGCCAGGGCCGTATGCCCATACCCTGTCAAAGGGCCTTTTTGAAGTCTATAAAATTGTGGTACAAGTCTTTTTGGTGTTGGAGATGCTTCTCTACAGAATTCTCAGGTTGAAAATTTGTTCCATTGTGCTGCGTTTTGGTCTAAGCCGTTGTTTTCTGCCAGGAGTTTTTTCTGCTTGGTTTTTCAGTCTGTTGAGGATACCGCAGCATGATCTTGCTGGATGGTTATAAGACTGATGGTTCTGTATTCTGGCATTTTTCTTTGAGGTTTCCTTTCTTTTGCAGGGGTATTACAAGAGACTGTGTATTTTTTGGCCATTCTTTGGCCTTGCAGTCTAACGTCGAGCGAGGATACGGCATGGAGGTCAGTCCCAGAGAAATTGAAGACCATGGTCAAAAAGCGCGAGTAATGCAGCACGGAAAAAAAGGAATGGAGAAAAAATTGGAAAGGTGAGCCATTCAAAACTTAGGTATCCTAACAAAAAGATGGCACATCAAAAAAATGAAGTGAAAGCTCGATTGCACAGCAACATCTGCCTAGTCAGACTCCGGGATCATCGAAGCAACAAACATGCTTCGCCACCAAATTCCCCTCACAAATCCCTCGTGATATCTATCTCCTTATGGCTGTGAATCATGGACTCTGAAGAGGTTAGAGAGGAGTTCCAAAACTTCGAGAAAAGTGCCACAGAAGTCCTCAAAATATTATACAAAGAACCCACAAGACCAATAACTATGTGAAAGAAGAAATCAAAAAGTGTGGGCCCCCAAGAGCCTTTCTCTCCACCATAAAGAGGAGAAAGCTGATGTGGTTTGGTCACACCCAAACACAACACCCTAGCAAAAACCACCCTTGCAAGGAACAGTCGGGGGGCAAAAAGAAGAAGAGGCCACCAAAAGAAATCATGGGTTGACCAACATCAAAGACTGGACTGCCCAAAACCCCTGCAACACCTACCCCTTTTGCCACAAGGATCGTGAAAGCATGGAAAAAATCTCCGTTGCGTTTTCTCTCTGTCCCCCTACGCCTTTGGGACTGGGACTGAGTGGTGGTGAGTGATTGTCTCATCACCTAGGTAAAATTAGATTTAGGGAAGGGCTTACAGATATACAAAAAAGACACCAAACAACAAAAAAATAAATGCAAAATTAAAACCACGGCAAGAACATGAATAGCAAAAATGATAAATAACTTAAAATGCAACGATTTGGCCCACAGGTGAGAATAAAAACAGATTCTTTTTTTTTTTTTTTTTTGATCTGTAATACCAGTTTTTTTTGTTGGTAAAATGGGCCTCAGGCTGAGTACCTTGAGAAAGGTGAGGACAGAGGAAAGGAGAGACTGGTTGCGAAGTCTTTTCCCTGGCGCCCCTACGGTCTAAAAAGATAAGGGGTAGAAGTAGAAAAAATGACTTAAAAGGTAGGGGTGGACACAAATTACATGTTCACCAGACAAGAAACAGAAAGGTGCTAGGTACATTTTGGGATACTCTTTTATACACAGTTTTTTTTTTAAACTAAATTTAGGTATCTACCTCAAATTGTTTTTGGACAACACCACAGTTAGAAAACCTTTTGGGGAAATTGGAAAAATTCTTTTATACCACTTTTATGTAACAGCAGTTTTCTGCGTGAAATCCAAGCTGCTCTCCCCAGGGAGAGTCGTCGCCACAAGTGCAGCCCCTACCCATTATTTTTTTTTCTCGGTCTGCAAAGTATCTGTTTCCCTATAAAGAGGGCTTTTTCTCAGAATTTTGCCGGGATACTCCTTGTTTCCGTGTGCTCTTTTCTGTGCGCAAATAATGATGTGTAACACAAGGGACCTCGGTTTATCGTCTCATCCGAAAGACTAGCGCCCAGACCACCCAATCCGGTCAATGGATGGGGGGAAAAGTTTTGGCCAAAACGGATTTAAAACCTCTTAATCTCCAACCCGGCTTTTCGCTTTTTAGGCAAGGTGCATTACCTTCTAGACCAACAAATCCACCAATTATTTGTGTGATTTGAAATTAGAAAATAAATTTCATGAAAATCCCGTTTCAATATAGTTTCTGCCGTTCTCCCTTGCACCTTTGTTTTTTGCCAAGTTGTTTAATGGGTGGGGTAAGTGGTAGAGCGCGGGCTTTTCCCCAGTCAAGTTAAGCAGCGTGGAGCGTGGTTCCAAGTGGATGGGTGACCGTTTGCGCGCCTTGGCTTTTTTACAGTCCCCCCAATTTACCCAGCTGTCAATGGGTACCTGCCCCCTCTAGGGTCAGGGAAGGTAAAGCTGCGAGGGAGAGGAGATGGGCGCCGCCCTCAATATTGGCCCCTAGAGAAGCTGAGGTCTGTGTGCCTCGCCTCCTTAGACCACATAGGTAATGGGACACCTTTACCTTTACCTTTATAAGGCTCGTTGGGGTGTTTTCCAAAGGCCAACTAGCCTCCAGGGCTGCAGCACATAAGGACTGTGAAGTCAAGTTCCTAGTTCAGAGTCATGTCGATTAGTAAAGGCTAAACTGTAAAAATGGAATTACATGAGAGAGAAAACCTGATCATACAGCCTCTCACTTTGCGTTGCACCCCGCATCAATGGTTTAATCAAGAACTGTGATTAAAGCCCAGGCGCTTGAAGGCAATCTCCCCTCTCTCTCTCTCTCTCTTCTTCTCTCTCTCTCTCTCCTCTCTCTCTCTCTTCTCTTCTCTCTTCTCCTCTCTCTCTCTCTCTCTCTCTCTCTCTTTTTCTTCTCCTACCCTCTCTCCTCTCTTTTATTATACCAGTTTGTAACCTTTTTAAAAGGATTTGAGTCAACGCGTTGCATGTCAACATTGTCAAAAGCCAACCTATCTTTTTTTTATTTATCTTTTATTTTTTATATCGGGATAAGGAATGAGCCGTATGTGCTTTTTTACATCCGTCCCCCGGGGTAGCAGTTTTTTCAATTTTTTTCTGAGTGCCATAACGATTGTATAGGGGTTTTTTTGTAAAATACAAAACCTTTTCGAAAAAGGCTTTTTTAATTTTGGGAGAGATACAAATCCTGCCCCGAAAATTGGGGTTTAAAAAGACCATTCCAGGCATTTTGAGTGATTTTTGATGATTAGTTTCAGATGTTCTTTTACGTTAAAAATGAAAAATTTGAAATTGCCCCTTGGAAACGACACAATAAAAAAAAAAAAATTAGCCATTTTGTGCCACCACGTGATATCGAAGACAGTTGGTTTAAAAGGATTCAGAATGAAATTTATTTCGTGAGAAGCCCCTTGTAGAGTTATGTTTTTGATTTGTTGTTGCTGCCCCCCTCTTCTGCGCGTTCCATTTTTGTTTTCACGCTTCAGTTCAATCTCTCCACCCCAGCCATACCAAGGTTCGTATGTAAACCCTTTGGGGTGAGGTCCACACAGAGATCATTAATGTCACGCCGCCATGGATCACCACCCCGGGGGCCCCGCACAGTGTGGGTACTTTGGTGGGTTCAGTGGTCCCGTTGGAAAAAAAAGTACGCGGAACACCTACGTACCCCCCCCTGAGACAGAAATGGGTCAGCCCCCGGGGCCAGACTGGGAGTTGCCCCCTAGGGGGTGGGGACCCCCGCAAGCCCCCCCCAATGCCCCCTTCCCCTTTTAAACCCCCCCCTGAAGCTCCAACAAAATCCCACAGGCACAGAAGTTATGGGGAAACCGAGTTGAGGTCACCATGAGCCAGAGAAATGGGGTCCACCAAAAAGAAAATTTTTTTAATTGCTTTTGTTTTCAAAAATTGAGATGATGTAATGATGTGCTATGGAAGTGCATGTGTTTAAGACTACTTGTGGGGGTGAAATCCACACTTCCTACCCTAATTTCCCGGGGATCAACGGGCCTAGAGATACAGACACCTATAGAGTGGAAAAATGTTTGAAATCATCAAACGTATCTGTATTGTGAATGAAGCTCGACTGCGTGGTCCTAGTCTTCCCCTGAGCCCACTGAAAAATCACCTGGGTAGGGTATCCCCGGGGTCCAAAAAAAGAAACTCTATCCCTTTTAAAGGGGGGTTTAAACCCCCAAAAAATTCCGGTCCCCAACCGGGGGGCAGAAAAACACTGCCCAAGGGTGGGGTTTTGGTTACGAATTAATTTGCAGTGAAATTCTGAGAGTCTTTTAGCTTTTTTTTAAAAGGGACGGCCAAGACGTCTTACGGGGAAACCCGTAAAAGGGGGGACAAAGGCAAAACAGAAAAAGGATGAGAAGCAAATCTGAGGTGGACAGGCCTTGGGTGGGTTTTTTTGTTTAAGAAAGCAGAGGGATGCGGGAAAAAGGGAGGAAAATGGTTTTGAAAAATTTTCAGGTCCCCCCCGGGTTTGTACGGGTTCAGGATAGGCAAAAGGAAAGCAACCCATGCTTTTCGAAGCAAAACAGAAACATCAACACTGAGAGTAACAAGAACACCAAAAAGATACACACGGGCACACACACTCCCCAAACCCCCCTCCCTCCCAATGCACAACATAAACGGGGGCTGGGGTTTTCACCACAACTGTATCATGCACCATAATACACACCTACCAAAAAAAATTTTTTAATTTAAAATTTTTAAAATTAAAAAATATCAATTGTTGTCAATCAGTGTTTTGTTCCCGGGGTCAGGAGCCTTAGTGGGGTTTTAATAGAGGGTTGGTCAGGGGCCCCTTTTACTGTTTTTTTCATGTATGTGTCGCAGAGACCCTTTTTTTTTTTGTCAAAAAAGTATGTGTCTGTCAGGGGGGGGCCTTGGTGTTTGTAAATGATAGTGTTTTTGGGTAGGACCCTTTTGTTTTTTTTTGTTTGTGCTGGCAGCAGATCCCGTTTTGTATCATTTTTTTTTGGGGTCAGGCCCCTTAGTGAGGTCATCACAGTGTGTTTTGGGTTTCAGGCCCTTGGGGGTCATACGTGTTTTTTGGGGTAAAGGGGCCCCTTTTGATGTCATCTTTAGGGTGTGTTGGTCGGCCCTTTCGTGATGTTTTCATGTATGTTTTGATCAGAGGCCTCTCACTGATGTTCCCCCCCCTTACTTTTGTGCCTGGTAAAGATTTTAAGACCTGCTCCCAAAAGCAGTGGGGGATTTTTAAAAAATATCACGGGGAAAAAAGGGGGGTTTTGGTACAGAACTACGCGACGGGCTGTGAGGGGGGATTTGACTTCTTGAAAAAAATTACTACTGACATTTTTGCCTGGGGAAAAAAAAAAGCCCTAACCCTGTCTTTAAAAAAGATAATAAAAAGCAAAATAAAATTTTTGGAAAACATACATGTTCAGTTTTTTTGTTTTTTGCTGGGGCAGATTAATTAATCTAACCCTTATTAATTGGGGAAAAAAAATTTCCCCTTAAATTTAAAATTCTAAATTTTCCCCAACTGTGTTTTGGAACAGTAAAATTAAACTAGAACAAAAAGCAACCAGGGTCATCCCATCAGGCTGTTGTATGCCTGCTCCCCCCCCTTTTTCTTCCCCTTTTAAATTTTCATCCGGGGGGTTTTGGGACGGGTGTAATTTCCCTCCACTGTAAACAATCCTTTCAGTGGCTGACTGCTGTGGGCCAGGGGCCCCTGTGAAAAATTTAGTGTTTTTTTCACGAGCTTTTTAAAAATTCTTGTGTACTGTTCTTTAAAAGCTACTAAAGCAATGGAGGAGTTCATGGTTTTTTGGGGTTTTGGAAAAGGAGAAAACAAGTTGATAATATGGGGGGCCCCCAGTCCAAACCCCAAAACAAAAAATTTTCCCCCCAAATTTTTAAATTTTGCTTTTTTTTTTATAAATGAAAAGGGTGCTAAAAATTTAAATTCCACTTTTCCCTTTTCCACCCCCTTTTTGGGGTTTGCGTCTGCCTTTTTTTTCTTTTAACTTTTAGACAGTTTTTTTTTTAATGTTTTTACAAGCAAGGTCTAAAGTTTGTTTTTTTCACCGGGGGGGGTTTCTGTTTGGGGCTCCCGCGGGTTTTTGGGGAACAACAGTTTAGTGCTTTTGCATCATTTTTGGTTTTAAATCTTCTTAAACTCTAAGCCACAATTTTTTATTTTATTTACATTAGATTATTAAAAAATTTTTAAAAAAAAAAAACCAGCACTCAGACCTGACTAAAGACTGAGGTCGTATTTTGCAACATGATCACCACCAGTCGTAATATTTTTTTTTCCTATGAACGCGGGGGCCAATAGCTTTAAAAGCACAGAGAAAAATTTTCAGTAGCTTTGTTCCCCAAAAAAATTTATTAAAGCCCAACCCTTCTTAAAGGGCTAAGACCACCCCACTGGGTTTTTTTTAAAACCCCACAAAACAAACACCACACACACCACAAAAACACACAACACACACACACACACAAACCCCAAACACATACACCAAAAACAAGAAAATAAAACCACAACACACACGCACGCACACACGCACGCAGCACGCCCCGCACGCACGACGCGCGCACCCCAACCAAAACACACACCCCCAAACACACACACCCCCCAAAAACAAGGATGTGAAAAAAAGGGTTTTTTAAAAATCGTCTGTAGTATATGGGAACAGAGAAACAGAAAAAAAATAAAAAAAAGGGGGAAAAAAAAAACCCTGAGCAAGGTTTTTAATACAGAACCCAATTGGGCACTGAGGATAAAAAACCCCACAGCCGCCGGGCCCCCCTTTCTTTTCAGGGGAAAAGGAAAAGTTTGGGGGGGGGAAAGGGGTTTTAGCTGTCAGCCTGGGAACTTAAAAAGGGAGAAAAGGGGGACTATGGACAGCCCTGCTTTTGTGATGCCATCAAAAGTGTGTGTTGTTTTGGGAGCCCCCGGTTTTTTCATCATAGTGGGGTTGTTTGAGAGCCTCGGTGATGTAAACATAGTGGGTGTTTCAGAGAGCCTTGGTGATACCATCATAGTGTGTGTTGTCAGAGAGCATCCGTGATGTCATTATTGTCGTGTTGTTGTCAGAGGAGAGCCCCTGTGATGTCTTTTATAG
Source organism: Stramonita haemastoma (assembly GCA_030674155.1). NCBI lineage: Eukaryota > Metazoa > Mollusca > Gastropoda > Neogastropoda > Muricidae > Stramonita > Stramonita haemastoma. Next base: position 19,692 of record JASPKP010001648.1, on the reverse strand, counting down.
TCGTGTGTTGGTCAGTTAGCCCACTGACGATGTCTTCATAGTGTGTGTTGTCAGAGGAGCCCCTGTGATGTAATTATCGTGTGTGTTGTAATGGTGAGCCACCTGTGATGTCATCATAGTGTGTGTTGGTAGAGTGCCTTCTTTTTTAAAAACAATTGTTTTTTTGCTGCATCATTCTACTGTGGACTGTTATTGTTAACCACTGTTACCCTACACCTCTCATTTCAATCTCCTGGCCACTAGGTGACACAGATTTGTTATTTTAACACTGGAGGAGGGGGTGAAAGTACAAGATGAAGTATTTTGTGAATGTCTATCATAATGTGTGTTAGTCAGAGTGCCATAGTGGATATATTTAATTTATTGATTGAATTTATTTATTTTTTCTTAACCTAGAAATGACAAGAAAAAGTTACAGACCTACTGCTTTGACATCCTATGTCTGCCAAAGGATTGGAAATAATTGTTTTAGAAGATTATTAGCTCCTTATGTGTAAAAGGGTTATTACATCAGTTAACAAACAGGCCTTTTCACAAAAAGGGAAAAACCAATCTATTGACATTCTAGTTATACATAGCACCCAAATGATAAATACAGGTTTACCAGATAAAAAAATATCCTTGCAACATTTTGTGTACATAATAATAAAAGCTTAGATCAGGTTGTGGATAGGAAAGTGTTATGTAATACTAAAAATATATAGGGCTGCTGGGACATATTACACTACTGTATAAAAAGTTTCTTGAGTATCGCAATATGCAAGTATGCGGTATGGATTACGTTATTTAAATTTGAGTACCTTTACAAGATAGCTTTACCTCTAGGCTTTGTGGTTGCACCCATTTTATTTAATATATTTTCACATTATCTACCTAAAACATGTTTCTATTACATTTCTCATTGTTCAATATGCAGATGACTATGATCGTGAATGATGTAATGATGAAATGAACAACCCCCAAAGAGCTTAAATCAAATATCAGCATAGGTATTATCTAACTGAACTTGGTCAAAGCAAATCATATAGTTCAGAAAATGGATTGACGTTATACCCAGACAAAAAACACATTGTACTCCTTCATTAAACTGTATTCGTCACCTCATAATGGATCCCCGAGATTTAAAGTAGGAAATTTAATTCTTCAAATCATCAGCTAATCTGTAAAATTAATTGGGGTTATTGTTATTTTCCTTAACTCTCCATGAATTCACTACATTGAATATATAATCAATAAGCCAGCAAAAAGTATCAACCTTTGAAAATCGTTATATAAACAAAAAAGTGGTGACAAGGAACCATAAAGCCACTAAAACACTAGCAGCTATCACTTGTTCGTTCTGATTTAAAACTTACCGTGGAGAAGTGTTTTTACAGTTGTCTTAATATCCTTTTCTTAAAAAAATTGCAAAAAACTTAGTTTGCAAAGGCATATGGCATGTCCTTTGGGTGTTCATTCAATGAATCATCTTCTGGAATTGATAAGGAAGTAGATGGCTTCCTTAGGAGAATACGGGACAACTTTCCTTGTGGGAAGTGTACCTTGTTAGAAGGTTCATCATGGTGCTGCAATTTTGTATTCAGAAGAGGTCTAGATAATATCCGAAGTTGATTTTCCAAAAGAGCAATTAAACATTTCCGTTTTAACTACATTCGATACTATTCGACAGAATTTACTAGACAAGCAGGAATTCATTCCAGAGAATGTTTTATGTAGAGCAAAGGACTCACACTCTTGTCAAAAGCTGGGAGAAAAGCAAAACACATTTTGTCACTGAGCTTCAACCTGACAAGTCAGATGATTAATATTACTTATTGTAATTAGATCTTGTTAGATTCTCACATTTGCACAAACATATTACCAAATCATTTGCTTAATCCTAACAGATGTTTCACTTCTTAGCATTCAACAAGAGCATAGCCTTTGTCATTCCCCAAACTTAAAACTGTTTATAATTAATATTACTTGGACACAAATCGATCGTGTAGTTTATTACTGTGGAGCTCATTTCAATTCTTATGGCTCTAACACTTTATCATGACTTACCCTTTTTGTCCTTCAAGTATCTAGTTTTGTGTTGATGCAAAATCAGCCTTACATGTCTCTTCAATCCTGTTCAGTTTTAAAACACATTCTAACATTGTGACAGATATAAGTCATCTTTATACATTGACTAAATTTAAGAAGAAACGGATGTAAGCTTTTGTTGGGTTCCTTCTATCTGGGCTTTCATTATTAATCGAGAGGGCTGAACAACGTTGCCAAAAGGGGTACAAACCATGTGCAAGGATCTAGTGATTGATTTACTCCACTTTCCATATAGATATCCAGAGACTTACAATTTGTTGCAAAAAGGGAATGAAGAATAAAAATTAATGAAGTTGTTTTCATAATAACACTTTAGTGAAATTTCTGTATAAAAATGCTTATAAAGACTTAAACACCCTAAAACATGTGTTTCAAATTTACACCCATTACTGGCAAGGCTAGCTCAGACAAATTACTTCACTTCTTTTTATCTTAATGGATAAAACATAAATTGTAACAGGCATACATGCTGTTGCAGTAGAAGACTGTCATGTTTTCATTTAAACAAAGTAAATGCCAAAACTTTAAAAGATCCCTCCCCCCCCCCCCATATTCCTGATTGTTCATTAGAAAATGTTTTCAGTTACTTTTTTATGTTCAAAATTTGTTAAAGTTTGCTTTTAATTTTCCAGTTGCCCGTTTTGTTTTATAGTTATGAAGTACGCATTTTTCTTGATCTAATGTCTCCTCTTGTTTTTATACCTATGATAATCATAGTCCTGTAATAGGACACACTCACACAACCACAAATACCACACACACACACACACACACACACCCACACAACACAACACACACAACAAACACAACACACTCACACACACACACACCACACCCTACTGGTCGGTTAGAGTGGAGGGCTCGTGATCTGCAGAGACCCGGGTTCGAATCTCATTCACGAGGTTCTTTCCTCTGGACCTCATACATTAGTGAGGACTCCGAATCCCACCTCAATAGTTCATTCGGGAAGAGACTAATAATACAGAGGTCCCGTGTGCAAACACACGCAGAACATCTTGCCCCACACGTTAAAAACCGTTTCATTTTTTGGAAGAGTAGGACATCGTGTGTTGTGGGAACAGTGGACAAACACTGGCAATACATGCATTACACACAGGTGAGAGTTGGATGTAAATAATGCAACAGGATCTTTTGCAGTGTTTAGCTTATCATACCTGAGCTTTCATATCCTTCTGATAAAAAAACCATTGCTTTACACCTAAGGTATCTATATCCCTCTATCTTAAAAACTGCATTGCTTACACATGAGATAGTTATTATCCCTCTGATATTAAATGCAACAGTTTACATACCACCTGTGCTAGTATTACCCTTCTGATATAAAAACAACCATTACTTTCAGGTATAGCAGTACATGGCAAACACCAGTGTGGGACTAGAAGCAGTGAAAAGAAAAACAACAGGAAAAAGGTCAAATACAAATTCTAACCAATGTCCACTACTCCAGTCCAAGTTCTGTCCTTTTTCGCAACTCTCTGTCACAGCGCTTGGCAGCAGAACAGAGAGACAGGACGGACACACTTCAATCATCAAGGAACTCAAGTCAGCATGTTGGTAACTATGAAACCCCCTGACCCCTGACCTTGACCTCCATCTGTCCTGCGTATGGAACGTTTGCTGCCTACAGCCCAGTATGATAGTGACATATTATGGTAATGTGACTTGAACTGTGAAACACAACACTGATTGTTTCCTCACGCCCCGGAGTGGTCTATGGCAGATGTGTAGATCCAAAGTTTCTGTCACGTCGCATGAAGAATATTCACTCTTATATACTATAGAGCTGAACTGAAATGCCATTTTGCTGGTTCACGTCCAGCTATGTCAGGGATCACTACTGGGTTGTGATTTCTATTGACAGTTCCTCTGAAGTTCGACCCCAAGTCCTTTATATGCTGTGACTACATTCTTACCTGTGTGACAAATATGGAGCGTATCCTAGGGGGGGGGGAGCACTTTTATTGGGAGTACAAAAATTATGCGTACATTTATTTTACAACAGCAAATTCTACTGACATAAAAATCATTAAAAAAGAGAAAATCACATGTTTGTATCACATTACATATCATTCAGCGTCCACTGGATAGCATGTCTGTGGGTATACCATCAGGTGTTTATTAAAAGAGATACTGACTGGATGAAACATATCAGCACCCTGCTGGATATGGAATATTTTTCTTAGTTACCCGAAAAACATTGGATGGATGTCTGTCAGTCTTACATCTATATATTTGAACAGGGACGTTGAAGAATACCCAGCCATGCGAAATAAATGTTGTGTCATTTGGTATTCTGTTTATTGAAAGCGTTTTCATTCCTCATCTTTACAAATTCAGTGCGAGTTCCCCAAGGTTCATGTTTCCCCAGTAGAAAAATCTACTATTCTTCACAGACCTTGCATATTCTTCCCTGAATGCACGTTAGCCAAAACAATCTTTGATTGTAATTTGGAATTGATGAGACTGGGGATCAAGTCACTTGTGTGTTGAAAGTCCACAGTTTGTGGGAGGGTCAAAACGAAAACAAAATATTGCCCACTCCCTATTCTGCTGGTTGTAGAATGAGGGGGGGGGGGGGGAAATCTTGATCTGTCAACAGGTGTTTCGTGCTCCTAACAAGGACATTCGTATTGGAATACTATGAAGGACAAAAGACAAGTGCCAAGTCCTTGGTGGACACCTTGCAGCAATGAAAAACAATGCTGATTGGTTAGCTAAGTTTCTGAACGACTAAACGAGCAGCTGTGTCCATCCTTCATCTGTGAGAGATTTAGTTTGGATAAGTGGCTGTATACGTCAACTGTTCATGGTACAGAACTGGTTTAAATGTGGTGACATGCACAATTAGCTTATGTTGTTTTTCACCCTTCTAGTTGGAGTACAGAGGGGATTCTTTGGTCAAACAAAGACGAGGATATATAACAAGAATCAGTACAGATCATGATATTCACAGCTGATCTTAATGATATGCTTTTCTGTGTGAATTCCAGTCAGAGAGTATATTCTGACCAATAACATGTTGTCTGTCATATCCCTTACACAAGACCCAACTCCCAAGTCAAAAACTGCCAGGAGTTTTTCATCCTGTTCCAGGTTGGTCTCATTTTTACACTGCAGGTTTCCCTGTTTGAATGTGGATCTGCAAATGTGGACAACTTAATTTCACACAGACTCCCTGCTATGTCAGTCTTGTCACCATGGTGCTAGTGCCTTCAGTTAGGATGTTCGCATGTGACGAGATTTTACCTCATTGCCCCACACTCTGAGTTTGCAATTTCAGGACCAGGTCTGTCCTGACAAAACAGTGATGGTGTCACTTTTGTACACAAGCCTCCATGTGTGGGTTTTCTGTGTAATAATGGTCTGTGTGTCGTCATCTAATAACTTTGTAGGATTTTATGACTGTCTGGATGACTCTGATGATGGTAATGACTTCTGATCCTTCTTGGACATAACACTCTCTGCTATAATCTACAATCGATTGATTTCCACCTAAAGGCAAGGTGTTGTATTTCATTACCTTAATGGCAAAGATTGTTTGTTCTCTTACAAAAGATTGAAAGTGAATGAGTCTGTCCTGGACAGCCATTACTGTGCCCAACAGTGCAACTCACCTGTCTACCTGCCTACACTCGTGTAATGGCTATTTTGATGACATCAACTTGGAGGATGAACAAGGCTGTGAGAGTGCAGTTTGTACAGGATTTTTCCGGTGTCGTGCTTCTCAGTGTGTCTGCTCATAGATCATGTGTGTGATGGCTGGGGGGCAGTGTCCACAACGTGATGATGAATGACTGTGTGACTTGAACCTGTCTGTGGGCTGTCTGTGTAGGGACTGTCTTTTGTCTGTCCTCAGCTTTCTCTCCTCACCGCTCCCCCAGCTTCGCTACGGATACTCAGGGTTCAGGGATGACTCTGCTATGATCTTGAGGAACAATACACTTACCTGGTTCGTGTCTCTCTTACGCACTGCTTCATCTTGTTATCTGTACCTGTATGTCACTTTCCCAAACCTGACTCAGTTTATGGATGTTGAGATGGCAACAACATTACAAATAGCACTGTTAACATTTTTCGGAAGTTTGCATATCTCCGTGTTCCATTACTAGCCAACAATCCTCTGACCTCACTGTGAACCTACCTCTAACTTTATCACAAAACTTGTTACGGATGGTTGATTTGTCAGAAAACATTTCTTTCTGATGTTGGACAGTGAGGGTTTACAGCTTTTTACACATTTGAGTCTTCTCATCATTTCGTTTTCACAAATTCAAGTTATAGGGCACATGGACTTTCAACACCTGCAGCAACTGAAAGAGTTAGATCTTACGTGATAAGCAGAGTAACTAGTTTCTCTCTGGATGTTTTCTCAGGTCTTGGAACACTGCTACCATTCATACATTCATCCAACATTTCAGGGTATGTTTGTGAGCAGACTTATGGCTACAGTCTCCAGCAAAACCATTCTGCAAGTGCCACCACAACCTGTACTTTCTTCTTGCACAATCTTTTGTCACCAAAGATTTTTGCATATTTCTTTCATCTTTTTGGTCTTTTGGCAGTCTTTGGAATTGCTCACTTGTTTTTTATTCAGTCAGAAGGCCAGGAACCACACTTTTCCAGGGCATACTTTTTTGTGCATTTGAATTTGCTATGCACTTACCATGCATGGGAATCAGCAGCAACCCATCATTTGCTGTAGCTTTTTTTTTTTGGATGAGAAGCTGGAATGGTGACTATCTTCTGTAATGAACAGGCCATGGACTAACTGCTTGGCTTGCAGTAGCTGCTTTATTCTATTTTCTCTGTGAGATGGTAACTTCTCATCATCTGGTTCATGACATTAGATCATGGCATTGTTTTTGTTAACCATTTGGCAGTCTTCATATTTTCTTACAAAGGTCAATGTCTGTATTCTCTCGGAGTGACTTGGTTGTCAACATTGTTTTCAGCACTAACAGATCTACATCCTGAGCTCTAATCTGGCATCGAGACTACAGCTGAATGGTTTGTGAATCTAGTTTTCCTTTGATGAGCAGAACTCTTAAAGGCAATGCTGCCCTGAAATATTTCTTTTCACATTCAACATATTGTCATTCTCTGATGGTGAGTGTTGGTCCAAATGTTCATTTACAGGTCAATAACCAAAATACGAATCATGGACAGACACCAGACAAAGGAAGCATGTCTTCACAGCCAATGGTAACATAAACATCAGTGTCACACAAGCGGTGTTGTTGGTTCTCCATCCACACCACCAGTCTGATGGTCCTGATAGGTGCCAGGTCGTTTCAGACACACTAATTAGTTCATCATGGCTGTTGTCATATCAACCTCTAAAATCTCTGCACTGTACCTCTGTGTATGCTGGACTCGTGTGACGACAAACAACAAACAGCAGAAGAAGCAGCGTGTTCTGCCAGGCCATGAAAGCTCGGAATTCAGTGGAATAAATGTCCTCACATAGAGGTAGCACTTTCAAATTATGACACATAACATCAAACACCCCTCTTGTTATGATTACACAATATGTCTTTTGATCTTTTGCATTCCAACTTTTCTGGCCCTCACCCCACAACAACTAAATGTTTTCATTTTCAGCTGCACTCAGCCAGTTGGGATGATGGACTCAGAATGAAGAGTGTTCTCCCGAGCCTGGTTTTACCTCTCCAGATTTGCATGGAATCGAACACACGAGATACAAAGGGTTTACAACGAAAACAACTAATGAATGGAAGAACGTGTTGAACAAAACATGAAATAATGATGAGCAAAGAGGCATGCAATCCATGGTGGGGTCATCTAGCAGCCCCGTAACGTGACAAGGAATTGGTATGAGGATCATGCACATGTTGCAGGACATTAAATATATGACTTTTATCAAACACCATCGGTGTTAGACGTGGATATACAAGTCTACACCAAACCTGTACTAGAAACAGCCCTTATAGCTGTATGATGGCACGGTACTCTATCATTCAGTCAAAATTCGTGGATGGTGTCGTTTAGTTTTCCATAAAACCTGGTTATCTTTTTGGATACATTATAGTTAGTAATCCAGGTATGCCATCATGGTAAAAATGTACTGTGTGAAATTAAAATAGTTGAGACATGAAATTGGCGCGATCCCATAAGACCAACAATATGTTTACTTTAAGAACTTATCTCTTACACTTTTTTTCCCTCGAAAAAAAATGCCCCAGTGTAAAAGTGGTCATCTGACACACACTTTCTGTCTGTGGCCCCACAAAACGGGAAAGGAAAGGGGGGCAAAAAACTCCTGCTTTTTAAAGGGGAAAACCGATTTCAAAAAGGGGAAAAAACAAAAATGGATAAGGGCTTACAAAACAAGTCTTTTTTTTTTCTTGTCCCACAAAAAAAAACACATTTTTTAAATTTCCCCTTTGTGTGGGGATTTAAAAACCTGTTCCCAAATTTTTAAAATTTTGTTTGAATCTTTCTGTATTCACCTTCCTGGATAGTTTACCCGCCTGAATGGTCATTTTGTTGTTTAATACAATAAGGGTTTTAATGTAAAACTGATTGTTTTGATGACTCAGAGAAAAAGATTGTGAACAACGTTTTTCCAGAAACCAAATTTTTTTTGCACACTGCCGCCCCCTGTTTTGGGTTTAAATTTTGGGGGGGAAAAATCAAAGAATTCTTTTTAAACCCCAAACTAAAACCTGGAGACCTTGTCCTGAAAACCCATTACCCTTGTCCTGGTGATGTCAGCAATTTGTTGCCTGTCTACCCCGTTTAATGGAATTTTTTTATGTGTTGGCCCGAGGATGAAGGGGCCCCGTGGGGATGTGAAATGTCCAGGTTTCTTCCAAAGGGTCGGGCCCCTGCTGTGTGTTTTTACAGTGACCATCTGTGTAAATGGTTTGGCCTCACTGCCCAAATTTTGGGGGACTTTGAACTGTTGTTGCTTTGGGCATGTCCGAAACCTGTCGTGTCATGGCCCTCCCTTTCTGTGCCCCAGCCCTTTTTTGCTCATCTCTTCCCTCAGCTCGCTAAAACCCCCAGGGACAGGGTTCAGGAAGGAAACCCCTTTATCTGACCAAGAACCCTATCTGTTTACCTATCTCGGCCCCCTGCTCTTTGTTTTTTATTACCCAATATCACGTGTCCAATTTGTTATTTGGGACCCCCCAAAGAAAACAAACTGAAAAAAACTTAACATGTCCTTGTTTGCTAAAGGGGGAAAAATCTGCAGATTTGTCCCTTTGGTAGAATTTCTGAGTTTACTCACTTTTGATTTCCAGGGAAAAACAAAAATTTAGTTTCCCTGAAAATTAAATCTTTTTTTATACAAATCTAAAGTATTTGACAAAAAGTTTTTTTTTTCAGTTTTGGAAAGTAAGAAACCTTATTTTCTTTAAATTAAAGAAAAAAAAAATTTTGGGAAAAAAAAAAGGTTTTTTTAGAATAGTCTTACCCCAACTCACTGTTTTAGAAGGTACTGATTAGAAGCATTTCCCTCTGATTCTTCAGGGGTCTTTCTCGTTTAGTGTTCTTTGGGCTCAAAATTATAAATTGTGCTTTTTAAAAACGTTCTTTAAAAACCATTTTAATATGGGGGGGATTTTTTATTTGCCCTTTTTGATGAAATTTTCCCTCTTTTTGGAAGATTTTATCCCAGGAAAACAGAAAAAAAACCGGGCTTTCCTCTGGGGCTGAAACAGCTGTCTGGCTTTTTAACAAAGGAAAAGGGTCTTGGGGTTTGTTCATGATCGGGCAAGGGTTTTTGGCCAAAATTTTAAATAGTTTCCTATGGTTGTTTTTTTCAGCAAATTTTTGTTTATCTGAAAAAATTTCTATGGGGTATCTACCCTTTCCAATTTTTGGGTAGGGTGATGGAAATTTACCCCGTTGGGAAAAAAATGTATTTTTCGTGGGAGTGTGGAAAAAAAAAAAATTTTGTTTTGTTTAAAAGTAAAACTGGTTTTTCTTTGGGGCTCTTCTTGTTCCCAAGTTTAAAAGGGTGTCAAACCATGTTTATCTGGGGGGTTTAATTTTATTTGATCGTTTTTTGGTGAAATTTTATTTCCCCTTTTTGCACAGTTAGAAATTTTAGAAAAGGGAAATCCCGCAAAACTTTTCTTGGGGCCCCGGGTTGGCTCTTGGGGCAAATGGGTTTATTTCCTTGCTTCCAAAAACCACTTTTCCAAAATTCCAACCCCTCCAATTTGGGTTTTTTGGGTTTTTTACGCCAAACAGGGAAAACGCATTCCACCTTTCCAGTTAAAAAGACTCAAATTTAAGGGGCATTTTTTTCCTTTTTTGTAATTTTATTTTTGTTCAATTTTTTCTCTTTTTGATGATCTTTAACTTGTCAAACCTTTAATCTAATGGTCCATAAAGAAGAAAAAATCTTGGGATTTTTACTTACCCCAAACAAGTCCCAGGACTTGACCATTAGCTCGCAGGGACGATCACTGTGGCTGTCACAGACTTCCTGTGCTGGTCTTCCGGATTTGGGGATGTACGTATGGCTACTGAGTTAAAGGAGACCAATAAGGCTAAGAGTACTTGTTTCCTGTTTGGTGAAAGTCAAACGTGGGCTCACTTTGCGTTTTCTTTTCCCCGCTATTTTTATGACTCTATGACCAGTTAAACTGAGGGCCTAATACTCTGAAACCCCTTTGTAGATACAACCAAGTTTCTCAGTATGCCTACTGGAATGTTAGAGGAGATAAGAGAAGGACAAGAGAGATAAGAGCCTGCGAATGAAATGAAACTCATTGAAAAGAGAAAGTGGTGTGACGCTCAGTACAGCAACACAAACACTGCTTGCATATTAACCTTCGAACCAAACTTGTATAACAGGATAAAATAGACTATAAAGAGATGAACAAGTTAAGGAGTCATTCTGCATATTGTAGGTTTGTCAATATAGACTATGACAATGAGGTCTCAAAAGGACTACTCATACAGAATGCATCTAGCTACGCTAGCATGGTCACTACGTAGATGCGCAGGTGCCTGATACTGATACTGAAGTGATCTATTCGAAGTTCCTCTCCTCCACGTGGTGGACTCCTGTCGTACTGCTCTACTAAGGAGCCTCCAGGTCTCCTGGATATATCTCCGACCTCTCTCCTTATATACCGACTACTAATACTACGCTTACTCTGACAGAATGAGACTACTAAATTAAAACTACCCTAGGCTACTACATCACTATTACTTACTACTCATACTACATTGTGGATTTAAGAGATCCAGAGAGCTAGGAGCTAAAAAAGGATTATAGGGGACAGGGTAGGAAGAATTACAGGAGAAGCTCATACATGTTACAAGATGCCAGGCTAAAGAAGGACCCTGGGTAAAGACAGTTCAGCTGGCACGTGGTCTCTTTTTCTGGTCCTCATAGATGGGTCTCCCTTACTCTGCTACACAATGCTGCTGCTGGACCCTAGGACAACTAGGCTTTCTTCTCTCTCTCTTCTCTCTCTCTCTTCTCTCTCTCCTCTCTCTCTCTCTCTCTCTCTCTCTTCTCTCTCTCTCACTCTCTCTCTCTCTAACTCACTCTCTCTCTCTCTCTCTCTCTCTCCTCTTAACTCTGTTTAGCACATACCATATCCCTCTATTTATACCTGTGATTTGTAAATAGACGCTACAAAGTTCTGCAAGAAGAGACTATCTCCCCGCAAGTGCAAGAAATTAAACTTGAACCCTCCTTTAGGACCTTAATCGTTCTTAAATGGCTTAAAAATGGACATTACATGGGAGGTGAATCCGCTATATGTTTTTTACGGCTGAACTTCAGTGAATGATTTTATCTTGCCGTGCACCAGCCACAGAGACTAAGCTAAACATATCTGTCGAACGGTTCTTCACATTTTCGTTTCTCATACTGGTTCCTGTGTTGTCTGGTGGTTGTTTGTGAGTGTATATACAGCATACGGTTTCCTGCGATGATCAATAAGCATTTCTTGGAGTATTTCAGTAATTCCTACAATGTTCCTTTAGTGAAGATCATAATAAGAACTACCTACTGTGTTGGCCAAAATTAAGACCATTTCGCTTGCCTCATCTCTACTTTATCTTCTATGTTTAGTGGAGCGATGCTAAAATTCTCCTGATGTTCACTTGAAGAGTTATGGAGAAATGAAGATGAGACTTGAAGTGTGAGAGGTAGAAGGTAATAAATATGGTATGGTCAAGCTCAGGGGACTGTAGCCCTCTACTACTTTAAAGAAGAGAGAGTCAAAAGAGTGATCTACTTTGGAAAAGAAGGAGTACAGTGGTCTCGCAGTAGTCCTTTATGAACTGTATAGCAGTTGGGCGCAAGGGTTTATAGTTATTTGATACATACCTCTTGGTGAGAGAAAGGTTAAGGAGGGGGTCCTCGTAGTAGTAGGTTTGCGCCTCCTGGAGGGAAGTAGTCACTGTGTTAATTTTTGTATTTGAGTTGAATTGTTCCTCATTTATTCGTAAGACTAGTGTGTCTCCATACTTCTTTGGGTGCAGGGGTTGTGCCGTGATGTTAGGTTTTTTGGTGTGGTGTTGTGATGGTTGGTTATCAGTCTTGTGTTAACTGGAAACACTCCCGTTAATTGGATCTAAGCTTTTTGTGGGGTGTGTTTTGCTCCCGAAGTATGCTTTATTTTTCGTAAAGTAAATATAGTATTTGTATTTTTCAGTTTTATATGAGTGAACACAGGGGTTATTTCATTATCCTTTAGTTTATGTTGGTGTTTTTATATTTCAATGGTTTTGTTTGAAAGACTCTTATGTATATTTTCTTAATAATTACTCCGGTATTTCGTATGTTGGAAATTGACTAAAGAAATTTTGACTGTTTGTGTGTGTTATAGTGCAATCTGGTGAGTTGTGATAGGGACGGTAGGTGTGGCATGATATTCTTTTCCAGTTAAGGATATTATATTGTTTTCATTTTTACATGGCCAGGGGCGAGTTCTTGTGAACGTTTTGGAAATAAGTCCGATTTGGGACGTGGATAGTTTATTATGAAGCGGTTAGATCTGGGATTTTTTGATTTATTATATATATTATTATATCATTAAATATATATATATATATATATTTAATTAATAAATATATATTATATATATATATATATATAGTTTCCCTGAGGAAAACTGGATGGGAATCTGTATGCGTCAAGCTCTGAAAAGAGAACTCAGGACAATTCGTATAACCTCAGAGGAATTCCAGGACAAATCATTCTAAACAACTAGGGAGGCTAGCTAGTTTACCTAGCATTATGTCGGGAGCAGCAAGTGTTGGCCTGTTACATGGTGTCTGGTTCGTCTTCAGCAGTGGGTGTCAGACCTAGTCTCGTTGTCCTCGTGTCTCGTTGCGTCGATGCCTCGTGTTGCTGTTGTAATTCTCGAGGTTATCGCTGTTGCCTCGTGCATACGTGCTCGGAATCTCGTTGGTTTCGTTGTCCTGCGTGTATCGTTATGGATACTCACAGGAACAGGGGATCGAGTCGTCGGTGGCCTCGTATATGTTTAGTCTCGTATGTTCGTATATTTGGCTCTTCGGGCACTCAATTGAAGTCTTAAGTGTCGCTTCGGTCCCCTAGCATAGAAGTAGCTAGTCCCTTTCTCTTGTTGTCCCATGCCTGTTTGCCTCCTTTTCCCCCTGGATTATCTCACTCTTCCCTCTTGAACCTACCTTTCCTTGTCTTCCCCCCGCCCCCCACCCCTAACAATTACCTAACACCTCCGTAGACTGTGAGATAGACCTAGTAGAGGTACAAGAACTATTGCCTGGCAATTAGTGACGGACCCGTGGTTGACGATTCTCGGGTCGAGGGATCAGATTTTTACCTCCTGGAGAGATTACAATCGCATCTGTGTAGACCTACACTCTCCCGTGTCTGATTCCGTCTCGCCTTGAGACGGATGAGACTGTATAAAGTAACGAGACGTTGTGCGAAGACGCACGCAGAACTATCTTGGCCGCACACGGGTGAAATCTGTTCGATTTATCGCGCAAGAGTTTGGCCGTCTGCTGGGCCGGTATGGGTACAGATGACATTTACAAGAAAACTGACGATCAGACACGGGAGAATTGGAAGAGAGAAAGAAAATAGCACACCTCAGTGAACTGTATTCCTGTTATGCGCTCTCGATATGAAAAGAATAAATCAAAAGATCAAATCCAGTCCCTGTTGGAAACTCAAAAAGCCCATGAGTGACAACTCCAATGAGGGGTGGATGAGTGGAGAGCTCATGTGAGATTGAGGGGTTGAAGGAAAGCATAGTGAAACGTTGTCTTCCTTGACGTTTAGGGGAAAGAGGGGAGGGATAGGAAAACACTAGGGATACTTATGAAGTTAGGTTTAGTATGTAAGATTTTAGAATTTAGAGCCTGTTGGGTGTGTGTGTCGTGTGTGGTGTACTGGCTTGTGTGTGTGCGTGTGTGTGTGTGTGTGTGAGATTCCGATCGTGGTTCGGAGGTGGCCACGTGTGTGTGAGTGTGTGTGTGTGCTGAAGTGTATTGTTTTTTGTTTTTTTTGTTTTTTTAATTTGGGCAGTAAAGTTTGGAACTTTTTCACTGGGTTCCTGCGTTTGTTGTTGTTTGTCGGGAAGTTAGATAGGAGCGTGACTTATTTTTTTTTTTACTTTAAATATGTCAAAAATAATCTACGAAAGTGCACACTTTAAAATGTATTATCACATTTTACACACCAGTTATTGGCTGCAAGCTAAAGGGAATTAAAATCTTTTGACTAGACACTCTTTTAATAGATCTTCACACAGAAAAACACTATGTTTGTTCTTGTTTACGCACTTAAATGATTAAAAAGTCGACTAAAGGACACTGATCATTGATGGATATAGAATAAAAAGAAACAATATAGGTTATTCCTTAGAGTGTATTGATATACATGTGACACCATTATTAACTAGACAGTGTCTTAGAGATATTGATAATCAAAGTAAATTAAACGCGCAGTGATGCAAAGAAACAGGTTTTGATCTACTGAGGCATCCAGCCTATACGCAAGATAGGCAGTTCGTTTATGAGGGAATAAGGAATGTACGATCTTTAGTACTGTACAAAATTTTCTTATTGAGATATTAACGTCTTCCAACCTTATATACATGTTCCGCTAGACATCAATGATCCTAGTACCCAGAGCGATTTTGACTATGAGACTCATTGAGGAAGACTGGGGAGACCACATAATACAAGCATACATTTTTGTAGGCGAATCATAGTATTGGAAATTTACGTAATGGAGAGTTGGCTCTTTGCTCTGAGTGCACAGAGAAGCTCCTGGAACTGTAGGATAGGTATGGAAGGATGTAAGCTGTTAACCCATATCGCTATCGCAGAGAACCACCACCCTACTCCGCAGAGTCAGTCGGATGATTGATTGGAAAGGACCGAATCACCGATACAGAAGTGGTTCAGTGCTGTCATGCATGGAGCCGCGCCAGAAACTGTTTGACCAGATAGACAGCCCGATATTCACCCTGGCGGGCGCCAGAATCTCACCATATTTTGATTTCCCACGGATGGAGATCTAAAAACACACATGGTGTAGCTTGTTGGATTTTTCATTTTGTCATCGGCTCCGAACCAGGCACAACACTTGTGGCCTTGTTCTTCGAAAAGGCAGGATAAGGGTTTTTAACGTCGTGTCGGCAAGATGTTTCCGCGTGCGTTCCGCACACGGGGCCGCTCGGTCTATAGCCCATCCGAATGACTTATGATATTAGTTCATTTCTTTTTGTCATACTAGGAAGGGGAGGTAGGAATCGAACCAGAACCTCACGGTTTACTTGTTGGAGGTAAAAATCTTAACCACCCCTGCCCCCTTTTTCCCTTTTCCCCTTTCCCCAAAATTTCCCATTTGAGAGTTTTTGCCCAAATTTCCCCTAAAAAAGAAAAGGGGGGTTTGTTTTTTTTTTTTTTGGGGTCTTTTTGGGGGCGTTGGTAGAGGGAAAAAGGGGGGGAACTTTGGGGCAAGCTCTTTTTCCCAAATTTTTCAAAGGCCCATGCATTTTTCCCTAGCAGCAGCTTTTAAAACCCCCCCGGCATCATCGCCCCCCTCCATTGCAAAAAAAAAAACAACAACAACAAAAAAAATTTCGCAACCCGTCTGGCGCTTTCCCCGTTTTTCAAAAAAAAAGGGGTTACCGGGCCCCCTTTGGGGAAAACCCCCCAAATTTTTCCCCTTTAAAGGGGACTATGTGAGTTGTTTTTCTTCAAAAAAAACCGAAAAAGGGGGCCGGTTTTTAAAAAAGGGGTCCAAATCATTCTATGAAACAGTTTTATAGTCTTGGTTTATAAAAGTATCCGCAGGGCTTTGGGGGGGGTTGGGGAGTCGGGTAGGTTTGGGCGGTTTAAAAACCCCAGGGGGAAAAACCCCTCAAAAAAACGGGGAGCTTCTTCGGGCCCCCAAAAACCCCGGGGGCCCCACCCCTCCGAATCAGGTTTTTCTAACCATTTAGGCTTTCCCGCTCCCGGGGGGTGGGTTTTTAACATTAAAAAACCCAAAGGGGTTTTGAAATGCATTTGTTTTGTTTGTATTTTTACTGTATTGTTTTGCACTTTCAGCCCCCAAAACGTTTTATTGGAGGGAAATTTGGGCTCCTCTCCCCGGGGGACAGCCCCCATCATACTAAAAAAACCCAGCCCCCCCCATTTTTTTTTTTTTTTTTTTCCTGTCTGTGGGGGGGGGTTTTTCCCCTTTCCCCAAAGCCCCCTTTTTTTCCCTACGGAATTTGGGGCCAGGGGAGGGACCCCCTTTTTTGGCCCGGGGGGTTTTTAAAATTCCGTTGCCTGTGGGGGATGTTATGCAAAGGACCTTGGTTTATCGTTAAAGCCTTGGTGCCCAACCCCTTTTCCCCCCAAAAAAAAGGGGGATCGTGGTTCACCCCCAAAATTTTTCAACTTTGGGTAAAAAACCCCCCAAATTTATTAAAATAAATTTATTTTTATACCCCCTTTTTTTTCCCCCAAAAAAAAATTTTTCCCCTCTGCGTGAAAGGGGGGTGCCCTTTTCCCCCGGGGGGAGACGTTGGTCGAAACAAGTCCCAGCCCCTACCCTTTTTTTTTTTGGTTTTTTCCCTTTTTTAAAAATTTTTAAAGGGTTTTCTCTATTAGGGGGGTTTTTTCAAACAGGAATTTTTCCCCCAAAAGGGAAACCTTTGTTGCCGCAAGTTCTTTTTTTGTGTTTTTAAAAATGAGGGGGAAACCCCCAGGGGGCCCCCTTTTCGGTTTTTGGTCCCCCCCTTTTGGGGGTTTTTCAAACCCAAATTTTTTCGCTCTGAGGGGAAAAAATCCCAAAGGTTTGTGAAACATTTCCTTAAACATTATTTTTTTTTTTAATCAAATTTTTAAATGAAAAAAAAAAAAGTTTTATGTTTTTTTCATCCCCCAATTTCCCCGTGTGTAGGGGGGTTTGGGGGAAAAATTTTCTAAATGTTTAAAAACCCGGAAACCAATAATGGTCTACTTTTGGGAAAAAAAGGGGAAAAACGGGTTTTTTGGGGGTGTATTGAAAGATGCTCAGCGTGCACACAGGGCCCCCCGGGTTTTTTTTTTAACCCAAAAAAGGACTTTTTGGGGGGGTGGGGGGGTTTTGGGCCAAAAAAATTTTTAAAAACTGGGGGAAAAGGAAAAAACCCCCTTGAACAAAAAGGTTTTCGAAAGGGGGAATCGTAAAAATTTGGGGAAAAGCGCAATGTTCTGCCAGGGGGTTTTTTCCCCCGCCCCAAAATGACGTTTTAAAAAAACACCCAGTAAAAAAAAATTTTTTAAAAAAATTTTGTCAGGGCCCTTTATTGGCATAAAAAGGGGGCCCCTATTTTAAAAAAAGGCAAGAGGGGGGTTTTAATATGTGGGGGAAAAAGATGTTCGGCATGTATTTGTAAATGGGACCTCAGTTTTTTTTTTCCCCTTTTTTAAAAGGGGTTTTGGGGGGGGGTGGATTTTTTTACCCTTTTTAAAATTTTGGGGGGGGGGGGGAATTTTCCTCAAAAAGGGGGAAATCTCAGAAGTGGTTTCGAATCTGGATTTTTTAAAAAGTTAATTGTGATGAAAAAGGGGTTTTGGGTTTTTAAGGGGTAGAAAAAATGGGGGAAAAAAAACCCCCCCTTTTTAACCCTTTTATGTGGCATAGGGGGGGCGAGGCATCAGAGACCTCAGTTCTTGGGCCCCCCCAGCTTATTGAGGGCGGCCCCTTTCCCCCTCCCCCCTCCCCCCTTTTTTTTTCCCTGCCCAAAAAAAGGGAGGGAAAAAAACACATTTACGGGGGGGGTTGAACGGGGGGGGGAAACAGTACAAAGGGGCCCCAAGGCGAAAAAAAGGTTTTCACCCCCCCCCCAAATTTTGGAAACCACGTCATGTTTAAAAAACCCCTTTTTTTTGGGGGGGGAAAAGCTTTTGCTTGCCCACTGGCTATCCTGTCCCCCGTATTGGTTTTTGGTACGGAAATTGTGAGCTCAGTGTTCTAACCAAGGGGGGCAAACCCCCCCCCTTTTTCCCTTTTTCCCCCTTAAGGGGGAAAAGGGGGCCTTTAAAGTTTTTTTTGTTTCATTTTTGGGGGCCTTTGTTTCTTTGTTTTGGGTTTTTTTCCCCCCCCCTTTTTTGTTTTATAATAGGTGCATGCTTTTTTTTAAAAAAAAATTTCCCCATAAAAAACCAGGTCAAGCATTCACCTCTTCTCATTCCTTTCCAGATGGAGGAGGGGGAGAGAGAGAGGAGAAAAGGGGGGGGAAGGAAGGGAGGAGAGAGCGGAGGAAGGGAGGGGAAAAAAGAGAGGAGAGGGGAAAGGGGAGAAAGGACAGGGGAAGAAAGCAGAGGAAAAGAGGAAAAGACCCCCAAGAGAAAAGAGAGAGCCCAGAGAGAGAGAGAGAGACGAAAAAAGGAGGGGGACAGAAAAGAGGCAGAGAGACAGGGGAAGAAAAAAAAGAAAAAAAAAAAAAAAAAAAAAAAAGAAAAAAAAAAAGAGGCGGGGGGGGAAGTAAAAAAAGAAAGATTTTATTATAAAAAAATTTTTTTTCCCCTTGGGGGACACACTCGGGCATTTTTTTCCACCAGTTAAAAAGGAGGAAATGGGGGGGGGAGGGAGGGGGGGGGGAAAAAGGAAAAGGAAAATTTCCCTATTTTTAAAAAAAAAGGGGGGGGGGGGGGGGAAAAAAAAAACCGGTTATCATTAAACCAATCAGAAAAAACCAAATCATAAAAATTTTCCCTCCACACCCTCCCCCCCCCCCTTTCCTCTGAATGGGGAGGAAAAAAAGGGGGTTTTGGGGGGGGGGGGTGGTGGTGGTGGAAGGTGGTGGTGAAGTAAGGTGGGGGAAAAAGTGGTAGGAAAAAAAAGGGGGGGGTGGGGGGGGGGGGGGAAAAACAAAAAAAAAAAACCCCTTTTTAAAAAAAAAAAAAAAAAAAACAATAAAAAAAATCATAGAAAAAAACAAAAAAAAACCCACAAATAAAAAAAATGGAAAAAGGGGGAACTACGGGGGGGAAAAGGAGGGGTTTTGGGGGGGGGGGGGTGGGGGTGAGTGTTGAGTGAGAGGAGAGGGGGGAGAGGAGAGAGAGGAAGGGAGAGAGAGAGAGATGAGAGGAAAAGAGGGACGAGAG